>CABHPQ010167805.1:0-34664 GCA_902168405.1 Peromyscus aztecus | reverse complement strand
AGAGAGAGAGAGAGAGAGAGAGAGAGAGAGAGAGAGAGAGAGAGAGATGCTTTTTAGATCAAGTATGTGTGCATGGGAAAGGAGCTTAGATCACAAGACAGCAGAGTGTAATTGCAAGAAAAAGTGAATATGAGGTCAAGGCTGAGTGCAAAATAGTCTCATATTTGATTTTCAAACAAGAGCAAAACATGAGATAGTGATTTCCAAATGAGATTTAGAACAGAATGGTCTGTTTGCCTCTGAGTTTCATAAGAGAAAGCTAAGAGAGATTTCTTCACCATAAGAGAAGCCACAGTCAATGTCCTTCACCTGCAGAATTTCTGCACTATAAGAACCAGGGTTAAAATGGAGTTCATGGGACTGGAGAGATGACCCAGCTGCTTAGGAGGGCTTGCTCACAGCCGCCTGTAACTCCAGCCTTGGGGAATTTCAGGGCATTCAGAATTTCAGATTGCCCTCTTCTGGTTTCCATGGGTACCTGCAGTCATATAGCGTGCACGTGCACACGCGCGCGCGCGCGCGCACACACACACACACACACACACACACACACACATACGACTGGGGGGTACCAATATATACATAAATAAAAATAAATCTTTAAAATGGAGCTGATGTACTTAGAGAAAAGGCTCAAAGAGTGGTCAGCTTTACCAGGGAATTAATAGAAGCTATACTCAGACACATGAATGATAATCCTGATCAAACTATGTCTCGGGAAGACCCATCCCCTCTCATTTTTGAAAGAAACACTATGTTCTCCAACTTGTATGAAGCAAGTGCACAATTAAATTGCTTTGCTATTGTGTGCTTAAGTATCTAAACAAGACAAAGACATAAAATAACATTTCAAGCCAGGTATGGTGGTTGAGGCAGGAGGATTGCCTTAAGTGTGAGGCTATCAGCTCTACATTCTAGCTCAGTCTGGGTTACAGTGTAAGACCCTGTCTCAAAAAAGATCCAAAGAAAAAGTAAATAGGTAGATGGATGGGTAGATAGATAGCAGATCAAGACAGATAGATAATAGATTTAAAAAATTTAAGCCACCTAAATGATAAGAGTTCAAATCAATAATTGACTGTAGCATGTTAGCAGCTAACCTCCTTCCCTGTCCTTCTCTTTGAAAGTTCACAGCAGAGCCATCTGCCCCTCCTCTGACTTCCATGATACCTGGCTTACTGTCTTATACTTTTCTTAGCTGTAATATGGACACAAGTGGAAGCTGGATGCCATGTGGATTTGTACTTTCTTCAAGCTGGGGGTAGGTTTCACATCTTCAAGTCATCAGAAAAATCATCAAAACAATATTATTTGGAGTCACAAACTACTATATGCCTATTTTGTGGCTACCTTTGAAAATAACATAAATTCAGATTTCGAGGTCCACAAACAGCTTTAATGGACTCAGCAACAGTGCCCTATCTGGTATGGCTTTTGTACCATGAGAGGAAGGTTAAGTAGATATGGTAAAAAAAAAATAGACTATAAACCCTGATTATATACAGGTGACTTCGGGCTGAGAAAAAAAAATACAGGCTTTAGGGTCAGATCCATACCCTCTGTCCAATCCTCAGAAGGTTAACCAGCCTCAGTTTCCAGGTGTGCAAACAAACGAAGACTCCCCACCACCTCCATGGTATAGATGATGAGTGGTCTCCTCTATGGTACATGCAATGAACATCTCTGGCATCCCACCCTCTCCCTGCCACCACCCAGGGAGATCCTCTCCTTTCACTCCTGAAGGGAAGCATTCCTGAAACTCCCCCTTGAATCCATTTTAGAATTAATTACTCTTTGGTTTTCTCAACACAGCTCCCCTTTGTAGATGCAGTGAGGCTGATGGTTCCTGCATCTATATGTCTAATGTGACTTCTGTGTGTTCTTCAGAGAGCATTCATAGTTCCATTGGGACAGCCCGGGAGCACTTACTAAGAAATTAGTATGTCTTCCTTTCTCAAGCTAGGAACACAGGGTAAAAGAATACCATAAAACCAGGAGATCTTTTCCCACTGTGATTACTTTGAGCTGTCACCAAATTCTTGCAGTCACCGAGGACATATGGAATTCTGATGACCCATTTCCCTTCTTCTGTTTTGCCATATCCTTCAGCTCCAATCTATCACCCTGCTTCTGCCAAGTTGGTCCCTCTTGGAATAGCATTCCCTGATCCATCCTCCTGCAACCCAGCTGTGGTCATACCATTCCCCTGGTAGCAAACTTTCCAGAATGCTCTATTATGTCTCAAATTAAATACAAATCCTGAGCTAACCCTATGTCAAAGGCCTCTAACAACTTTTGGCCAGGCTCCTGTTCAATTTGCTTTCCTTCTGAGCTCTACCTAAACTTGACTGTCATCTTTCTCAGCCATGGTATCCCTTGCCTCCTCCTATCTCCTCCTGTCCTAAATCAACCTGTTGCCCTAAAATGCTCTTTGTTCCAACATGACCCAAACCTGCCTTTACTTCAGGATTCTGATTAACACCAACACCTCAGGGAAGCATCCCGGGCAGTTGGAACTCTCAGTAAGTCATTCTGTTCTCTGCATCACATGACACCTGGCTTGCTCTCTGGCAGGATTTCTTCTCTTTGTTCTCAGACTGTAACGCTGTGTCTGGATGTTATATAATGGGAACACTCCATGGCAGAGAGACTTCAATCTTATTCCTGTTGGTTCTAGGTTGGGTGACCCTTGGCTAGTCATCCAGTTTCTTGCCTCAGTTTCCTTATGAGTAAAATGCCCAACATATCACTTACTAGGGGATTTAATGAGGTAATGCATATAAAGAATTTGGTATAGAATTTACCAGACAAGGGTTATTTTTTTCTATTTCCCTTAAAACATAGGGTATCTTTACTTCCCTGATGACGAGCAAGCAACTAAGGAAAGACTTGTGTTTCAGGAATGAGTAAATGTAATCCCTGAAAAGGCCTTAAAGTAGACATTCAAAACAAAGCAAACAACAACACACACACACAATTTTTCCTCATGAACTAAGATAATAATGAGCTATATTCAAATACACATAGAATATTGTATTAGTCAAATACACATGAATGCAAGAAGACAGGCTGAAAATTGAATAGCTGTAGGTACAGAACATTGAAAATCAGCTAAGAGTATTGTGTAGGTAAATGAAAGGATGATAATCCCTTCAAATTTCTTGAGCTCACTCATTAACAAAAGATTTGAGGCAGTGAAATAATGAAATACGATATGACATTGACAAAAGAAATTGGCCACCAAATTGATCAAAGCACTTCTTCATTGGTAGGATCCAGAAAAAAAGACAAGTCATGTGCTGAGTTTCCAGTGCCCTAAAGATCAGAATGTTACTCAGACTCAGTGGAGAGCCTTGATGGCTATTGTCCCACAGATGAGAACCTCAATTTTCAGCCTAAGGGGTCCTTTTAGGAGAGACATTGTGGTCTCATGGTTCCTTGGATTATTTACACACGTTACCAGAAGAAACTGAGATACATTGAAGAGTTTGACACAGACTTACAAAGAACCATTATTGTTCTCGTAAAAACACAGGGAATTATTTCTATAGTTAGGACTGTCTTAGCAAACATCAACCTAGGGACGGTAGGGGGGAAGGGGAATCTAAGGACTAGTGCATTAATATACTGAAGGAGCAAAACTATAACCCAGAATTCTAAATATGCATTGAGTTGTGTGATTCTATCTGTTTTCATAGTCGACCTTGTAAATTAAAATTTCACACATTCACGTTTTCTAATATTTAAGTTTGCATCGTAAATTCTTTGATTCGTTTTTATTCACTGTTTACCACTGCTGGCCAGGAAGGTCTAAAAAGCCTGCTGGTGTGTCTTTTGGATCTGTAAAGAAACCAGAAATAGATGTGAACTCCTGAGGGAACTTGTGGTTACTTCACTTTCAGGAATTTCTCCTTAAATAACTGCTTCATGTATGACTGATAAGAGTAAGGGCTCTTGAAAGGGGGTGGGGGGCATTTCAAGGTCAGGTAGAAACCTGGTGCAAGGGAAACTCCCACAAGTCTACAAGGATGATCCCAGCTAAGACTCCTAGAAATAGGGGATACATAGCCTGAAATGGCCATCTCAGGTGACCAGGCAAGTCTTCAAGTGGAGGGCCTGGGAACCCAACTCAGCCACATAGCCTTAGACCTACAGTCTGTCCTGCCTATGGGATATGCTGGGATAAGAGTGGCACAGAGATTATAGGAGTGGTCAGCCAATGACTTGTCCAGACAGAGAACTATGGCATGAGAGTGAGCCTATCCCTGACACTGTCTGGAGTGCCAGGACCCAGAGGCTGGATGGCTCAGAGACCTAGCATAGAACTAAACACACCTAGAGGGAAAAAATGTCAGTGTAATGATCCCTAACTATATTCTTCTAAACTCATAGATTGGTGCCTAGACCAATCGTCATCAGAGAGGCTTTATCCAGTAACTGATGGAAACAGATGCAGCTAAACATTAGGCTATACTCTGGGAATCCTGCTGAAGAGAGTGAAGAAGAATTATAGGAGCCAGAGGGGTCAAGGACCTCATAAGAAAACCCACAGACTCAGCTAACCTGACTCATAAGAATTCACAGAGACTAAACCAACAACCAGGGAACCTGCATAGGACTGACCTAGGCTCTCTGCATACATGTGACAGTTGTATAGCTTGGTCCTCTTGTAGGACTCCTAACAGTGAGAGCAGGGGCTGTCTCTGACTCTTTCGCTGGCTTTTGGAACCCTATTCCTCATACTGTGTTGCCTTGCCCAGCCTTAATACAAGAGGAGGTGCTTAGTCTTACTGCAACTTGGTATGCCATGCTTTGTTGCTACCCACGGGAGACCTGGAGACCTGCCCTGAACAGAAAGGAGGAGGAGTGGATTAGGGTTAGGGGGCAGAGGGAAGGTGGAAGGAAGGAACTGAGAGGAAAGAAGGAGGAGAAACTGGATGTAAAACAAATATATAAGAAAAAAGAGTAAAGGCCTCTCTGGGAGGATAGGAGAAGTGCTCTAAGCTTTAGAAATATCATGACTTGGGAGCTAGTTGCCGAGATTACAGAACTGCCTCTCGTGATTATATCTTTAGATCACAACATAACTTAGACTCAGTGGGGAGCCTTGATGGCTGTGGTCCTGCAGATGAGGACCTCAACCTTCATCCAAATGGGCTCTTTTATGAGACTCTGTGGTCCAATGGATCCTTGGATTATTTACAGTCAGTCCTTGCCAGAAGAAATTGAGGCTCATCGAAGAGCTTGATACACACTTACGAAGAGCCACTATTTCTTGGCCAATGGTTATGAAGCCAATGGCCATAGGTGAAGCTCCTTCTGTGGGAAAATGGCATTGCTCCCAGAAACATCCAACAGCAAAGAAGAAAACAAAATAAGAATAACATTCATTTTATCTTCTAGGAAGAGTCAGTGGTCCATGGTATGAAAGAATCAAATTATACGTCAGAAGAAATACAGTCAAAGAGATACAGTGTACCTGAAAGCCAAGTTCCCGAGTGTGCACTAAACCTGGGACATGCTAAGTGTTGAATTTGGAAAGACCACTTGGTCATCAAAGCCTACAGGGTAGCATCTGATTAAAAAGGGGGAAACTGAAACTAAGAGGGATCATTTGTCCAAGGCCAGAGTTTAAATTGAAATGGAGTGGTCATCTATTCCTACCCTGCTTGTTGGTGCATATGTAACCATTAGTAAACACTAAGTGTATGTTTAATTATGAAATAAAGGCCGTGTGTTCCTTTCTAATTGACTGGGTGAAAGAGAAGGGCCTTTTTTTTCCCCTGTGGTTCTAATCCAGGTTGTTTATATTCACAGCTTTTTCTCAAGAAATCAAATCTCCAATGTGGAGAACTGTTAGTCGCGAGGACAAAACATTTTGGAAATGCAGCTTGTTTTGTAGAACAGGAGATGTGATAATTTATTCCGTTGTATCAAAATATAATAACGCCAGAGCCAACTCTGGTATTAAAATCACACTCTACCCAAAGGGGAGAAAGACAAGCTGAGGAGCAGTTCAAATTGAATTTCAGCCCTGTGTTATGGTGCTTAACAAACTCTGAAAGTCATCAAGCACAGGACTTTGATCTTAATCATGCATCCTTGTGCCTAAAAATACTTGCTGATGATTCTTAGCACAGTTAGAGATGCCTCTCGAAAAATACTGAGGACTCTTGTTAAGCGTTCACATGTCCTGATCAATGCTTACTCCATTAATAAGTGAGACTCCTGTTTATTGGAAATGGTCGTCTGCAGGGTGTAGATTCTGTCCCTTTTTCTTATTAGAGGCCCTGAAATGGTGAACATTTTCTCCTTCTGTATTTAAAAAGCAGAGAAGCAAACGTTTGAAACGCAGCTAAAGTAATCCCCCCTCCATGTTCTATGCAGATAACAATACCTTCATAATTAAAGGACTATTATTACTATTTAATTGTCTGTTTCATTGTTTAATGAATAGGAACTAGTTAATTATGGTGATGGGGAAAGACAAAGGACACTTTTCAAATGGGGGATGCAAAGCTCTAGTTTTCACAATGTGGGCTGCAAACTGCTTTATGCATACTTCTGAGCATCAGAACCTAGATTCACACATCCTTGTCAAATTATGAATCCCTTTCAACATGATTTGAAAATGTGTTCAAGTGGGACTTTTTTTTAATCAAGTTTTGCATATTTAAATGATATCACATTTATCTCTTGAAGGTTGGAAGGGGCTGTTTTGGATGTATTCACCAAACATTCTAGGAGTCAAAGGTCAGGTCATCTTTTCTAAGGACTTGAGCAGCAAGGGCAACTTTCAGGCAACTGAGGTCTAGGACCCACAGAATATCCTCACAGAACAAGAAGCATGGAACACTGATACACTTGTCCTGGCAGCAGTCTACCCTAGAGCTTACTTGCTTGCCACTAACCTTGTTGAGAAATAATTTCTTGCTTTTCCTACCATCAACAACATGGCAATATATTTGTGTGCTTTAATGGTTGTAGGTACCATATTGAGTGGCACCTTCTCCATAAAGGGCTTTCTTTCTTTGAAATGCATTTTTATGTTTTCCCCCTTTGATCACATTGTAGTCCATGAAACATATCATTTACCTATTGGTTAATTTTATTCATTTGGACACAAAAAGGTTGAACAGCCTGACTTGATCTGTGGTGCAGATGCCTCACTACAACTTTCGGAAAGATGAACAGGTGCACAGCAGAGTCATCAGCACAACTTCGATGGTGGATGCTAACACTTGGCCAAAGTAACAGACAGGGAACTAAGGATATTGGAGTGACCACTCTGAGCTCAATAATCGACATGTAGAGAGCCATTAAGAGCCATTTTGTGCAAGACTATGCTCATATGATTACCATAGTCAATATTCACAGAGCCCTAGTAATTTTCCAAACACTACTGAAAGCCGTCCTAAATTGTCTCCTGTAACATTCATGGCAACTGTGGGTGCTATTGTTCTCCCTAATTTGCAGCAACCCTAATGAGGTTTCTGAGTGTTGGACTTCAAGTCACACACTTCATAGGCCTAAGAGCTGGCATTTGAACAGATCTTGAGGTCCAAAACTCCAGAAATTTCAAAACAGGTCTTAATATATCTTTTTTCCAGATAGACATTCAACTCTAGGTAGATGTATACTAACTGAATTTTTTATTGAATTTAAAGTTTGTATCAGATACGCAAGGTCATTTCTGGCTAAGAGATGAGGAGAGCAGGCGGTGCTTCTAAAAGATACTTAGTGGGGAAAAAAGGTCTTTTCATTATACAGGAGAGAATAAATTCCATGAGAAGACATTGTCCTTCTCAAGTTTTGTTTGCCTTTGTGACACATTAGCAATGTCACCAGTGTATGTAAACAGCAAGCCTGTCATCCTCTGTCCTCTGCCAAGGCTGACATGCCAACACATACATTCTACTGTTCTCACTGTGGAACTGAAAATAACAGAAATCGGGCTCACCAGATGCATCGAAATCTCCAAAGTGAGGAAATGCCAAAAAAGGTGGGGAGGGGGTTGGAGAAACTCCAGCACTGTAGCAAACACTTATGAACCAGCATTCCTTAATAAGAGTCTTGCATACCACCGGTGTCACTAATGTGGACTTCTTCACTTAGAAACAACATCGCATAGGACATATCTGAAAAATCTGGTCACTAATATTGACCTCCATAGGTTTTCCATCTGACATTTTCCTGGAACCAGCCCACACTTGTGCTTAATATTGATTTTAATATGTCACCTCGCAGCTCCGAACTTTGGTATGTCATTATGTGTAGTGGAAAGTATTAAACTAGAGGTTTCATATCGATTGAGTTCCACTTCTGCCGAAAATACCAGGTGTAGGAAGTGTATTTCTTTCTGTTTATTCCATCTGCAGTGACCCTGTTCTGTTGTCCAGCATGAAATAAATCAGCAGCGATGCATCTGGAAATCCCTCATGTCTGAGATGGGGGAACTAGCCTTTATGGATTTCTTCACAGATCTGAGGATTAAACTACAGTGATGACGGACTACTGGGCAATCATGCTACTGTAAGAACTCTCATTCCCTAACATTGGTATAACTTTGATTATACCACAAAGCTCAGTGTATCCCACATACAACTTAAGTAGACAAAATGAGTGAACAAATCAGAACTAGGTTAAATTTATGGGGGCACTGAGGCATCAACTAACATATTTGTTTCATGAAACCATTAAGTTTTAATGAAAATATATGTTCCCTAAAAGCAGTTCTAATTATAGCTATTTTTGTAATCTAGTCTTATCACCCATGCCAGATGAATTCACATATGCCATCCAAGATGTAGGAACATTGACTCTTGTCAACTCAAGAATTCCTCTCAGACATCACAGTCCGCATCCCTACTGCTGCGTCTTTATTTCTTTGATTATCATAAGTAGCTTGGTGGGAACTGTCTTTAATAGCCAGCAGCCTCCTCAAACACAATTCATTTTGTTAAGGATAGGTGGGAAAGCAGCTCAGGGCAAAGGGTAGGCCTCGTGTTGTGCTGTGCTGTGCTGTGCCTGTAAGGTATTGACAAGAGTGCCAGGTGCCTAGGCTACATGTGGGCATCAACTTAGGAATAGAATAGCTTCCTGAACTCAGCCACGTTCAAAGCATGCAGTTGGGGGTAATGTAATTCCTTAAGGCTCCAGGCAGAGCAAGGCAAGCAAGCTCTTGGTACTCCAGGCTGTTGCCTGGGTTTCTAAAGTTCCTTCTATCCTTTTAATGATTTATACTCAAATGAAAGCATTGTTTCATCACTCTGTTTCCATGGAACAAAGTCATGCATTTGGAATAAAAAACAACTTGGCTGATTTTAGGTTATATGATTTTTATAATGAAGATACTTACTGTCCAAAGACTGTTTTTCTGAAAGAGGAAAAATTGAAGATGGAGATAGTGGGAGATTTAGAAAACTAGGCATTAGAGTTGAAAAAGAAACAGTCAGCCTAAAGGAAGAAAGCTAACAAGACAAACATCACAGCCAAGTAAGGTAAGTATTAACGTGGATGTTCATTGGATGATAAGAAAGGTGTGGCAGACACGGACCATGATCCCATTAGCATCCCTTTCCTTATGTGCTTAAGGTCCCTAACATAGTGAATATGATAATGAAGAATATGTAACTACAAAGAATAGTCTCTGGCTTTGGTACTTTTTTAATTTATCTGTAGCCAACTTCTTCTTTCTTACTTTTTTTCTCTAGTATGTAGATATGAAACTCATTAGAGCTAGAAGATGGCATCATTAATGGTTTGGGCAATAAGCTATATTGGCTCTGAAGGAGAGGAGAGTATTCTATGACTTCAGAAGAGGAGAATTACCTAAGGCAATATATCTGATGAAAGTAGCCAGCCCTAAACACTATGCTAGATGGCGTTCTTCTTGTATTGAGGTACAAAATGATGTTGGTACTGGCAAGAAGGAGGAACTAAAGAGATCAGGTAGGAAATTTTTGATAGCAGTAATTATCATGGTAAAATAGAAATCTTGATATTTTTGTAAACCGTTTGGATATGACACAACTAGGTTCCCATGTGGACCCAACATTTTCTTTCCTCAGTTCTAGTCATTATTAAGTTGGTCCAGTGACTGCAAGAAGGTGTTGGCCAACCTACAAGGACAATTAAAAACAAAAGAAAAGCAATATTGGCAGAAAAATAACAACAAAACAGCTTTTATAATTGAAGGATACAGAATGTATTCTTCATTGGGTACCATGAAAACAAAGTAGGATAGACAAAGAGTGAACCCAACCTAGCCCCCTCCAAATAAAAGAAAAAAAATAAGTAAGAATGAAGACACAATACAAAGGAAACATAGTAAGAATAGTCAAGATAATAGAGCCTGTACAAAAGTGAATGGAAGTGTCATAATTTTTACTGACATTCTTCTTTCATGCTTGAAGATATTATTGTGTTGTCTATGACTCCCACTCTTTTTGATTTATATATTATGTATATATAAATTCTTTGCACAATTTAATTCAGATTATTACATTTATCCACTTATCATAGGAGTATTTAATCCTTAATAAAGGTGAAAAAGAATAGAATTAATAGAGTAACATTAATGGTGTACATATAGACACACTCAAAAACATTCTGTCTAGAAGAGATCAAATGTAGTGGACTAAGTATGCTGGATCAAGAGATGGAATGTGGGCTGGAAGGATGACTCAGTGGTTAGGAGCTCTTGCTACACAGTCCTGAGGGTTGGCGTTTAGGTCTCAGCATCTATGTAAGATGTTGGGCACACATCTGCTACTCCAGTTCCAAGGGATCAGTCCAGGAACATGGCTGAGGCTTGCTGGCTCCCAGCCTAGCCAAAAACAGACAAGCTTTAGTTTCAAGGGAAAAAATCATCCCAACCCAAAGTAATAGGTGGAGGATGATAGAGAAGGATACCCAACACCTTCTTCTGGTCTCAGTGCAAGAATACAGGTGCATCCACCAGCACACACAGGTACACATATGCACACACAGAGACACATACACAGATGCACATACATTCTCACACACACATAGGTGCGAATACACACACACACACACACACACATGCACGCACGCACGCACAGCCATTGTTGGTTTTCTTTTACAAAATAAATGGGAGATGATAATGTTATACACAGGCACATATGCGTCAATTCCACCCGCTCATACCTGTAGCCTCTTAGAATCTTTTAGTCCCTGAGTGAATGCTTTTTAATGCTGAAGATGAAAGCATTCTATATCGATAATGAGTTCAATGGGTGTGCATTCATATAAATTGCAAAGAAGAAATAATAAAAAGCAATATCCAGAGGCTTATAGACTCTCCTACCATGCGAAATTCAGTGAGGTTTGAAATTTAAAATTTCAATCTTAAAGAAAAACTAAAAGGACCAAGATCTAGCCACCAAAAACTTCTAAGAACCAAAAAGCAATGATTATTTTCCATTTCTAGAAACATGTCTTAGATCTTTCTCTATTAGACAATGTTCACAGTTTATAAGGAAACTGACACTTTAAAAAGGAATCTTTGCAATATTGCAAAGATAAATTTGTTCTTTTGCAAAAAGCAGACCTTCCTGAATGTGTTTTCTATGAGTGTGTGCAAGTGTGTATATGAGATCATGCATGAATGCATGCTTGCATGTGTGCACACATAGTTTCTGAAGTGAGGGGGGGGTTCATAATGCATCTCTTCCACCTTCCATGTCGGGCAAATGCTTTTATGCTTTTCTTGCTCCTGGGATGTTACCAAGCTTTCAAACTCTTACTTAGGTGATGTGAAGGGGAAAAAAAAGTTATCTATACCCTCTCATGGCTGTCCTTGTAATGCACAACACAGACCATCACTTAAGATTTAAGGGCCCATAAAATAGAAAGCTTGCTTAACCCCTTGACTGCACAGTGCGTGCAATGCAGCCCTGTGATATTGGAGTTTTATGAGTGCTGAGAGCTGAGATGTGTAAAGCCTTAGCCACATGTACTCATTCTGTTATGGTAACCCAAGTCAGAAGCAGCATAGGGTTTTTTTTTTTTCAGCTATTTCTAATTTCTTTGTCTTGGAGTCTGTTTCTAGAAATCTGTTTTGGAAATCATGTAATGCCTGCAAACAAACAAAATATAGTAATTCAATAAGTTATTGAAAGGAAATAGAAAATACATATGTTCTTTTATTGACCAAAATATAAATGAGGATGGCGCATTTTCAAATAATTGAGGAAAGTCAGACCTAGGGATAAATTTCCATTAAAAGGCACGCACAACAGTGAACAGGTCTGAACATGAAGTAAAAATTAATCTCTTCTGACACTGTATGGCATCCATGCATTTGCCAGAAGAAGAGTCAAAAACAGAGATAGCAAGAATGTTAGCCATTCAAGCCCACACGGGGTGTTATAGGGAAAGAAAGAGAACTGATATTGGAAGAATGTTGCAATTGGAATCATGAGCAAGAGTGAACCCGACTCTCTGAGTGTCTCCTGCAAACGGAACTGGGGACAGATCTTAGAACGCTGTCTGCTCCCTGGACTTAGAGTTTGATTTGTATAATCTGAGGCTGGGTGTTATCATTTCATATGTTTTTATTCAAGAATCATTTCTTCTATCTAAGAGTATGCAGTGAGTAAGAGACAGTGATGAACTGTTTGCATTCTTACAGAGGGGGTGTGGAAACAATGAGAGCAATCATAATAAAATAAAAAAAGAACAGAAAGGAAGCATGGCTGGACTTGGAGAACGCTCATTTACAGCTTATGTAAGAATCCAACACATCTCATTATTTGTCTTTTCCAGCATTTCTACACAGTAGATATAGCATCAGAGAAAACTGAAGCCCAGAGTGCCAGGGGATCTTTCTAAGGTCACACAGCCTGTAAGTAAGCCGCAGAACTGGGGCTAAGCACTATTGTTCTTATTCCAAGTCTGGGTTCCATTCCAGATCATCAGGTGGTGAATGTGTGTCCTTAGACAAGCGACACTCCGCTGTCCCCTCAGGAGAACCACTGCCAGGTTATGAGGGGGAAGCAAAGAAGGGAAGAAGGGAGGGAAGGAGAGACAGGAAAGCACATAAGTACCAGGAAAGTGGGGACAGAAAGAGGACACAAGGGAAGGAAGTATGTATAAAGAAATCTGAATTCAGGACATTGGTGGAGCTCAATTATTACAGTGCTTGCCTTAGTATGCACTAAGGTTTGACCCCCAAGGACTGAATAAAACTCTATGTAATAGTGAACTCCTGTAATCTTATGCTTATGAGGCGGAGAGGAGGATCCAAAATTGAAAAATATCATCTTTAGCGATATAATGAGTTTAGGGCAAAACTGGCTACATGAGATCCAGAATGAAACAGAGAAAGAGAGGAGATAGAGATATGATTACAAGGATAACACGAGCCCCCTCCGTTATGCCCCATGAATCAAAGCTCCCAAGACCCATCAAGTCTATAATGCTCCTCAGCCTGGCTAATTTTGTATTTATGTCGTTCTCTAAAATATCCTCCCAAAATAAGACCGTGTTATGATGGAGAAATGGGAGAATGAAAAAGAAGGATTAAATGAAATATGGGACAGGAGGGGAAGGGTAGATAAAGGAATACAGGGAAGAGAAACAAACATTGAAAGCCTTTTGGAAAAGCCATACGGAAACATACTACTGTAGAAACTTCCTTAGATATATTCTAATATACATAAATATATGTGTACTAGTTTAATTTAGTTAAATATGTATGTATTCAATTTAAATTGGATTACCCTATTACAAATAAAATACCCAATATCGATCGGTAACCTCTTTTTGAGTTTTTGACCAATGGGGTCCCACAGACTACCCAAACATTACAAGCTATTGGCTACTTTCCACAACTTGAAGAGAAGCCCCTGTTGCTGAAGACACCACATACTCGAGCTGTAGAACAAGAAGAAATCAAGGTGGTACTCAACTTAACCCTTCATCCCTACTGGCTAGCTTTTATAGTGCTGAAAGATATTATGCATGCTACCAGAGGAGAAAAGCAATAATCAGTCCTACCCATCTATGAACCATGCAAGCTAAAATAATGACCTGCCTGCCAAGAGATGCCTACAGTGTAATACTGGCATAAAATTATGGGGGTAACCAACCACTTTTTAAATTCTGATTTAAGGCCTGTTCCATGAGATGGAACCCATACGTAATACTGTCAATGAAGCCAAGAACCTGTGACTAGCTAAGTTATGAGCCCTAGGAGAAAACATATTACTATTCTGCTACATGAACATATTAACAAAGCGATTCCTAATGATTTATTGCTATACTCACAGATCAGCTTCCTCTTACAATAGATGTCAGCTAACACAGAGACCCACAACTGGTCAATGTGCAGAGAATAGGAGACTGGTGTGCTTTACCCTAAATGGGATGTCTGTATCACAGGCATCACCACAAGTGGTGGATGACTTCAAGGAAGCAATGTGTCCCAGACACAACAGGACGAATATGAACTCACAACAAGTGTGACACACACAAGACCTATACAATCTCAAGCCAAACAAAAACCCAGCATGGAGGAGGGTAGGGGGGCATGACATCTCACCCCGAGCTGAGGAGCTATTGGCATTTTATTGCTTCATGGAGAAAGTAGGTAATTAGACATTAGAAACTGTACTCCATGGGAAGAGAAGGAGGGAGGGAGGGAAGAAGGAAGTGCGGGGCTGGAGAGTGCATAAAGTGGATAGAGAAGTAGTGGGGTTAGAATTAACTGGGGAGTGGAATGAATATGATCAACTATATTGGGTAACATTTTTAATGATTAAATAAATGCATTATAAAATTGTTTACCTGCCATGACTCAGACCCCAGAACGTCTTATGGGAGCATTCTTTGAAGCTGTATGGCTTTGACAAATCTGAGGTGGGCAGGGTGCTTTAGTCTGATCTTATCTCTATTTATCAATGCATTCCATTTGTGTGTTTCCCCCAAAGTGTTTTATATCTCTCCCTGCAACTAAGTTGCTGAGGGTGACATGTAAACTCTGCCAAAACTTTCACAATACATACTATTGTTGTGGTGTTCAAGAGCCCCACAGCCTAAATTTTAGTGTTTTCAAAAAGAAAGTATCAATTGTTAAAAGGTTGTGATTCCCACAACCTGTCCATAATAATCATAAACCTTGATCACACAAAGTAACTGATGCATACAAAAATTGAATAATTTACTTTTATTTGTTTATTATTTAATAAATCCATGACTAAAATTAGAAGCTGTACATTGCAATATTAATGCAGGAAACTTTTAAATATAATAAAACACTGAAAACTCATTTTATCGCAAAGATTTTAATGAAGGGAATATGCATGCCCTGGTTTTTATTAAATAGATAGCAGCATGCTGTGAAGATTGGAATCCATCTTAGGAAAAAAATGAATTAAATTTGGGATGATGAGTTCTTATTCTGGAAAGTGTCCTACTTTAGGTCCCCACACAGCACACTGAAGAAAGTATTTAGAAATGATAACTTTGAGTTAGGTGTATGGCAATACACTCAAGTTCTGCTCTCTTTATGACTGGCGTAGCATTGCTTGGAAGGCGTGGCCAGCTTCTTTGTCTTGAAGAATAGAACTAAAGAGAATTTTTCCCTGTTCCTGGATCACCTTTGAACAAGAAGGAGCTGACTTCTGACTGGAACCAATAACATGACCAGAAAGTTCTAGAAAGTTTCCTTAACTTCCCTGGTTCCACTTCACGATTTCATGGAGCAGGTCTGCAAAAGATGTAAGAGCAACTACCAGCTTAGCTAAGCCTATGTCAGCATGTTCTGATTTCCAGATCCACATATATCAACATCATCCTTATGCATGTGACACTCAAGACCACTGAGCAGATAGGCTCTCTGGGGGAGTCATGTGTGACATTGGAGGACCAAGCCTTTTATCTACAGAGAGGTAACAAGGCTGGAAATTTCCAGAACTGGGGTCTTTTTGCGGATCATCTGGCTCTTTAAATGGTTTGCATTTTGTTGCAAATAGTTGGCCACAAAGCAAACTCTAAACTGGACACCTGAGACAGAAGAGGAGACACAGCATTCATTGTTCCTCTTAAACCAAAGATCTACAGAAGCAATTCTCCCTTCCCTTTCCTGTTGGTTCTCTTCAGTTGACTACATGCAGGGCCTTCTTGAAACACAATGGAACCTTGTTCTGCTAGACTGAAAATTGAAATAAAATGCTTTCAAAGTTCAAGTTGTTGGCTTCATAACCAAGATATAGGAAGTTTTCAACTAAATCTGGGTTTTCAGGGTTCCTTCCTGCCCTCTCTTTTCCTTTCAGGAAATATATCTGGACTAACAGAAAATCTAGGTCAAGTATGGACTGTAATGGTACTGCACCAAGATTAGTTGTATCTCTAGATGAACAAACAAACAATTTGGAGCAAACTTGTCAATCAATATTAAGGAAGAAAAGAGGAAGACAATTATTTAGATAGCTAACTAGTATGATTATATAAATTGGCCTTAGAGTAAAATCATACACATCAGAGGTACATTATATCTAGCAAGAAAAGACTGTTTGAATTGTTATTTTTAATATGCATGATGAATAAAAAGAAATTAATCATTAGGTCAATTTTACCAAGGTAACAAACATCCCAAATCTTTTGACAATGTGACCAGACCACAAAACTAAAAGGAAAACAAAAACAGCCGAGGGCTTAGCAGGGAGATCTGGAAAACACGAGGTGAAAGATAGAGGATGTCTTACCTTACATTTGTTCCCCACCCTTCTTTTTTGGACATGCTGTGTCTATCGGGTAGTCTTCTAGTTTTCTAGTTACAGGGCTTATTTTCTGGATGGATGCCTTGCTGAAGAGAATGTACATGTGCTTTTACCTATTAGTGTTTGGCTTGACTACAAATGGGACAACTCAGAGAATCTCAGACATATCAGATACAAGCCCAGGTTGGCTGAGTTTGTGGCAGGGTGACACAGAATAAAGATGGGCAGATCAGTGACAGGGCTGTATCCTAAGCGACTGAATTACATGGCATTGGAACATGTCATTGTACTCTTAGCCGCTAATCACCAGCTTCCCTTTCAGTGACAAAGAAAAGCATAAAAAGAGAAGGAAGCGGTTCATTAGAATATCAGCATCATTACTTATGTGGAGTTTGGTCCATACAACCAAAGAATACACTAGATGTGTTAGCCTGAGCATCCAGATAGTCTGTCAGTACCTTTAACTCACTAAGGAATGGCGGAATGTGTTAGTGATTCATTTTATACCTGATTTATCAATATTTTATTGGCCTGACAAGACTCCCCCAAATAAAAAATGCCCAGAGAGAATTACAGCACATCTATTACCTCTGCAATCTACAAATGTGGACTGTCAGATATTGGGCACATAGGCTATCCCTGCTGTTCCACGGGGCTCGCCTTCCCCACTCTGCTCCGTCAAAGTGTCTAATTAGCAGCTCCACTTATTTCTCGTTGCCTTCAGCATCTCAATCAAGGCTTTCTGCTGAAGGAACCCTGCTGCTGGTGCTAGAATTAAAAAAAAATCATGAAACTCATATTCATGCAATCAGCCTATAAACACCACCCCTTCATCACCGGGGAAAAGGAGCAGACTTTTGCCACAGCCTCTACTTCATACATGACTAAGACGAGCCTCGTCTTACATTTCCCCCTTGTGTCTAGTCTTGGTGATTCTGTGTTCCAGTGGACATAAAGGGAGAATGGAAGATCCTTAGAGATGGGTGAATTTTCTGTGACGTGTGGAAAGATGGACAACCGTTCATCGGGTTGCCAAAGATATCTATATTCTGTAAAAATATAAATATATATATTAAGCGAACCACCATAAGACATAAACTTTGGAAGGAGCAAAGCTTCCTTGCTCTCTTCCTGGTGGATGGTTATCAAGTCTGAAACAATTACATAACCACATGTCTAGACAATGAAGCTGTCAACAAAAATACACATGAAGACCTCCAGCAATGGCTTTCAATGGTCAATTAATTAATTTAAAGTAAATGGAGAGCTAAGCATTGTGGTACAAGCCTTTAATCCCAGCACTTGGAAGGTAGAGGCAGGTGGATCTCTATGAGTTTGAGACCAGCCTTATATTCATAGTGAATTCCAGGTCAGGGATACATAAGGAGACCCTCTCTCTAACAAAAAGGAAATGAAGTAAAAGGAATCATTTTTTCTTAGAGTATCTTTTGACGTGATACTTTAATAAAATGACAACAAAATCCTAGTGATCAGAAAAGATACCAGTATATACTAGATGTATTATTTCATTAGGAAATTGCATTCTGAGGTAGGATACAGTAGAAAACTTGTCATACTACATGGATTGTTGGGTATATTTACACGAACTAAGATTACTGTGACATCTAGTAGACAATGTGATCTTCTGTGGCCACCATTATCTGTGTGGTCTGCCACTGACCAGAATGTTGCTGTAGGCCATGTAATTTGTATTCTGATGGGGCCAAACACATCTCAAAATCAATAGGAATTGTATGCAATTGATTCTCAAATTTTCACAAACCATAAAACATACAAAAACAGCAGATTTGTTAGAATATAGACCCCCTAGGCTTCCCAAGAAAAATTCTAGTCCAGTCGGTTAGAAACAACATCTATGAATCTCTGTTGTAAAAGAGAATCTGAGGCGAAGGAGAAACTCAGTTGGTAAAGCACTTGCCACACAAACATGAGGACCTGAGTTTGACACACACCCCCAGACCCCTGTGAAAAAAGCTGAGCATAGTGGAACATATCTGAAACCCCAGTGCTGAGGGAGCAGTAGCAGAGGGTTCCCACAGCCTCTGGGTCAGCCAGCCTGAACAGTGAAAGACGCTGTGTCCAACGAAAGCTGGGTGGCACCTAAGGAACAATATCCAAGGTTTTCTTCTATTCTCAGTACATGCATACATACATACACACCTGTACCTACACACACACACACACACACACACACACACACACACACACACACACACACACACACAAAGATAAAATGTGGTAATTTTGGTGCAGGTGACCTTACCAGGGGTTGAAAGATCATGATGTGTGCACCATCCCTAAATGAGACTTTCTCAGTGGAGGTGACCCTAGGGTATCTACATACTTAGGTAGTCACAATACCAGTACTGCTCAGATTAGGACCATCTCTAGATGTAGTGAGATCTTTCTTACAGTGCTGTTAGGCTTTGGCCACAATGCAACATTCTGCAATTCATTCAACAGAAACATGGGCAAAGCAAGACTTCACTCTGGTATTCTTGAGTTCTCTTGCATTAACATCAGTAGCATTTTTTTGTAGCATTGAGCAAGGGTAGCTTCCCAGAGAAATCCAATCAAGCTCACTGCTGTTCAGCAGGTTGGGTCAGAGTGTCATCCAGCTCTGCTTATGGTCACAATTAGACATTCAGTGGCTGGTGAGAACTCTCTTGGACTCCTTCAAGAAAATTCCAGTTTGACAGACTTGGAAAAACCATCCAGGCTACTGGCCTGGGTCAGGCACTAATAAAGCCACAAAGGTATTTAGACCAGTATGAATCTGTCTCTTTCTGATGGGGAACCAGGAATGATTAGCACAATTTTGAAGCTTGTTTATTGTTGGTTGGTTGGTTGGTTGGTTGGTTGGTTGTTTTTTGCTGTTGATATTTTTGATGCATCTTTCCAGTGAGAGTAGGAACATAATGCCTTGCTTGACTTTCTGTTTCTGTGCAATTCCTAGTAAACAGGGATTTTACCTGATGAAAATGCTTCAGTTTTATTGCAATAACAATGAAGTGTAGCTAGACAAGATCACATAGGATCTGATCCCTACATACTGTTTGGTGGTAAAGAATTTCCTTTTGCCTGGACCCTTAATGTACACCCCTTAATCTTCCATCTATAGCCCATAGACACAACCTTCCTGAGAGCATGTTGAAGATCTTCAGAGTGCGGCTATTATCATCTGCTCTTACAAACTTTGCTTCCCTTATCTCTTTGCAAGGATAGTATATTGTACACTAAATTACTTTAGGAAATGCCATCTTCCTATCCTAGAATGTGAATGGTGTCCCTGGAAGTGGGTTGGCTGGTCCACTATCCATCAGGCACCTGGATGCAAGAATGCCTCCTTGAAACTGTCCAACTCTATGTTTAGAATTTTTGCTGCCACACTGTATCATCTTCACTCTACCATCTCTCTTCCTCTCTACTGTGACCCTCCAGAGGAGGCTGAAGACCCATGCATGGTCTACTGGATAGTGAGCTCATTAAATCTCGGATGAATGGATGCTCCAGATTGAATCTGAAATGCCTCTAAAGGATCATGTTAAAAATTTGGTTGCCAACAAATGAGGCTTTGGGGAAGTAACTGGACCAGGAGGGCTCCATCTCTGTCAATAGATTAACCCATTAATGGAATCATGATATTGCATTATTGGGATTTGGTGGGGCTTTAGAAGGTAGGGCCTAGTTGGAAGATGTGGATCAATGGAGCTGGGCTTTTGAAAGTTCTAGCTTGTCCCAGAATTTTCTGATTCTTACTCTGCTTCCTGGCACCCATGAGATGAGCAACCTTCGCCTCTAACAGTTCCTATCACCATGATACTCTGCCTTGCCTCACACCCCAAGGGACAGCACCAACAGAGCATGAACCAAAACCTCTGAAACCAGGAACCAAGATGAGCCTGTCCCCTCTTGAGTATCTCTCACGGCATTGACAACTTTGATGATACAATAATGGAATGACTCAACCAAACCATCGCCAGGCTTTTAAATAGACACATCCAAATGAGAATTGAGCCCTCAAGACACATGAAGCCAATGAAATGATAGTAGGAGGCACAGACAGCAAGCTGGAGAAGGCGTTTATCACCACATAGCATTTACTTCAAGGGATATTTACACTGGACCAACTGTCAGGGCTGGCAATAAGAGAGGAAAAGCTGTCACTGGACTCGACTCCTGTCAAAAATGAGAAGAGTTGGTTTTCCACCAATTGACAAGGTTGAGAACAGGGTGCACAAACTGCGTGTCCTTCAGGATTGTTGCTGAGGATGACTGAAAACCCTAAGCCTAAGAAAGAGCGCCACTTAGGAGGTGAAGGTCTGTCTCTGTTGGGAGAGTGAGATACAGATTTGTTGGGCATATTACGCTTGGCTTTGCTGCCAATGTCTTTAAGCCACTTGACAAGACTCTGCAGATAGGGTCCCATACCCTTCGCCCTTGGTCATGGAACATCTAGCAAATTTGGGTGAGGTTCTGAATGCATATTTGATTGGAAGGATGTCAAGATGGCTGACAGCAAGCCTTGGAGCAGCTACTTAGTGACATCTGCTACAATACAGCTGCCAAAGGCAGGCTGAGGACAAGACGTAGGAGAACTCCCTGAGGACAGAGACTCTAGAAAGAGGTCCCCCCTGAGCAAAGGTTCTGTGGGCAGCACTCTACACCTCTGCACCATTTTTTTCATTGTTTAAAAAGGTGGTGACTTAGAGACACGGGCTTCACCTCCTGGAATCCCTCACTGAAAGGAAAACGTGATAAAAGAATTTAATTAAGAGAAAATCACTCCATCTTTCAGACCCTTTCTTTGACTTTAAAACATGCAAGAATATGCTCTGAAATATTATAGGTAAAAATAGAAGACTGCAACACAGCCTCAAAACCCGCAGTTCAAAGCAAAAGGAGCCGGTTAATAAGCTGCTTTCTCTTCCCCCTTCCTGCTTTTCCTTCCCACTGAGCAGATCTAAATACTTGATGTTTTAGTCGGGTTTTTATTTTTTTATTTTTTTAAACGATCGCCCATGTTTCATGCAGACCTCTCCCTGAGATATATTGGCCAGGGTACATAAACAGCTGGCGTGCTCCAGGGCCACTGTATATTTTATTCTGGATGGAGCCCACGATAAGAAACTGAATTTAGAAAGCATTTTGTAGGAAACTAAACTCAGCCACTGAATAAAATACAAAGAAGGGGCTTTTTGAACGTGTTCTTGTTCATTAGAATTTAATGCATCAAAAGTCATCTCGTGTGTAAAGTGGGAAGGACAAGAGTAAACGAACAAGCCTCACAAAACCAAATCCCCCGGAGACATTTTTCTATTTTTCTTCTAGGATAGAGTAAATTCCAAGAGATAATTCCGCATGAAGTGAATGCACTCAGGGTTCAAAGCAAAAACACTTGACAACTTCCTTTCTTACCCCATCACCACAGCAGCGATGGGTTGAGCCTCCTCGTGGAAGCAGGGTCCTGCACAGTTTCATGTTGTGGGAGGAAAACTGAACTTTAATTGATTGGAATCACTGCTTTATTATTGTACACGTCCCCTCGCGGTCCCCGACAAAGAACACAGAGCCACATAAACGTCTGTGTAAACCTTTCCCTGTCTTTCACTCCTGGGAACATGTCGCTTGCCGCCCTTCCCTGCGTCTTAGGTCTAGGCTGAATTAGTACATAACCGTTAAAAGAAGGTTAATCAAGAGAGGATGACACATTACAAAACAGCGTCATGTCTCTTGTTTGTGAGAGGAGGGGATGAGTGAAGAAGGGGAACGCTTTCGACAGAGAAATTCTGTATCATGCTAGTTAAAGACTCCGCAGCAGAAGCAGTACCTGGGAGTTGGTTAAAATGCTTAACCCCATGTCCTGCCTCCTCAGATGCAAAGCCCTAGTACTTTAGTCTCCATTAACAGGATCCCCAGAGGTGCACATGCCAAGTACACTTGAGAGGCATAGGTCTAGTCCAAGCATCTTTCTTCAAGAAGAGCATGGACTCACTGGAATGTCACAAGACAGCAGAAGCATGAATGGAGTCCCCAAGTAGTCTACGTGGGTGCTGAGGACATTCAATATTTGAGAATCAAGGCCACAGCTCACAATTAAGGATGAGATGGTGCAGACATCTACAGAGACAAGTCTTTTTTGTAGAAGCATAGAGCAGATGAGGTTTGGAAAGCCAGAAGAGGAGGAGGAAAGTCACCCTCGTGTACGAAGAGGCTGAGTTTAAACAGCAAGCCCCTCCTGAAGCCTGAAGCAAGGGCACAGAGTGGAGCCGGTAGGATCCAATTCAGGAAGGGTTAGTCAGCGAGGAGGGGAGCACTCGCTTTCTAACCACATTAAAGCCTGGAGCATGCTGGGTTCACTCAGAGATCTCTTAGCACACTTAACATCATGTGTGGAAGAATTAATGTTACAGAATGAATCACGGCCATCCCCTGCTGCATGCTCTAATTCTAATGCAATTGAATTTGGAGATGAGGGTCGAAATGGTTAACTAAGGTTAAAAGAGTCATGAGGCGGGGAGGGGTTCTTCCTGGTCCAATGGGCCTGGGGGAAGGATGCTCAGGCAGTTTACCTGCACAGAGAAAGAGCCATGGGTGACACAGAGAGGCGACGCCCATGGCCAAGCCAGGAAGAAAGAGCCCTCAGGCACAAACAGGTCTGCCCACACCTTCATCAGGACTTAAAACCCTCCACAACTGAAAGGAAACACAGGTCTAACGGTGACACACGCCCATTTGTGGCATTTTATTGAGGTAGTATGTTTGCAAACTTTTCAGTGTGACACACAACAGCTGACATAAGCCTCTTGGGGGTAGAAGGCTTTATTTCAGCTCATTGTCTCAGAGCCTTCAGTCCGTGGTTGACTCGCTCGCTTGCTGTGTGCTTGAGGCATCATGGTTGGGAACACGTGACAAAGCAAAACTACTCATCTCGTGATGACGGGAAGGAAAACTACAGGAAGGAGACCGGCAATGTTCCCTTCTAAGGTATGCCACTGACTACGCTCTTTAGTCAGCCCCGGCTTCCATTAGCGCAGCCACCCCCCAGAGTCAATTCAAACTCTGAGTCCCTCTTTGGGTTAATGCACAGGCAGAAGCCCATCCTTCATGGTACAACCACTTCTCAACAGCGCCACCACCTGGAGACTAAGCGTCAGCGCATGAGCCTTCTGTGGGAACACCTCACGTCCAAACAAAACAGGTAACCCAGGAGGTTAAGCAGGGGCAGCATGGTGAATGGACCAGCATTCACTCTTGGGTTCTGCTGTCACCATCAAAAAATTCTTCACATTTTTTGAACAAAGACCCTGCATTTTCATGTTTTACAGACTCCCGTAACCAGTAGCTCTTTATTTCCCAATCAGTACTTTGGTCACTGATACACACAAAGCTTTGATTACCATATCTCTGCCCCATTGTCCTGCTGCATATTCTCCCTTCCCATTTGACCTCTATGTCTGGAGGTCCTAGGAGAGAGGGAGGGAAGACCAAAAACCAACTACCCCCTAAGCTGGACTGAGAGATGGAAGTCATGTTGGTGACAATATCAAAAATAAGCTTTGACGTGGAAAGCGCATTTTGAAAGAAAAGGAGTTATGTTCTGTGGAAGGGATGAGGGGAATTGCCACTGTGGAGGGGTTGAGGGGACCAACACTGTGGAGGGGGTGAGGGGACCAACACTGTTCTTGTTTCACTTTGCCTTGAGTTTTTATTTTCTTGTTTTTCTCACTTTGCTTGGTGTGAAATGGCTTGTGGTTCTTTTTCACTTTTTGGAGTAAAAGCTAGCCCTTCAGCTAAAATAACTGAGCGAGAAAGGAGGAAAATTATATTGAAGGAAAGTAGATACTGGAGCTACATGCATATACATATATTTACTAATTCATACCTAGAATTTCTAATTGGTGGACTGTAAATAAGTGAAACTCTAGAAATGAATGAAGTACCTGGGGGAGAGAATCTGAGGATTATAGAAGAGAAAAAGACCAAGAATTGGTATTAAGAAATTAATGCTATTGTGGTCACATAAAGGAGGCCAGAGAAGGAAAGAGAAAAGGCAAACAAGGAAAGTAAGAACTGGGAAGAAAATCAATGACAAGTAACATGAAATTAAAATGTGGAGAGTTTCAGAAGAAAGGATTGAAAATGGTGAGGAAGGAAAAGGAATGAGCAGATCAGAGGGAACGATTAAGGGCCGGTTGCAGATTCAATATTGTGGGTTACAGCGAATCACATAGATCGGGTCAGAATCTAATGATTCTAAAGAAAGAAAACAATTAAGAGAGCTTATTTGGATCAGCTAGAGTAAGCAAAAGAGTCGAGTAAAGATCATCCCTGTTCCTATATGGAGGGCAGTGTATATTTAAAGGGAGAGAAAACAAAAAACAACAACAACAAAAAAAAAACAAAAAAAAAAAAAACAGTGCAAAGAGTTTGAAAATACTGGGAAGAGGAACGGGTAAGCACTGAAGAACAGCCAAATGGTTATCCAAACCCAAAGGGTCAGCCTGAAAATGGACATGCAAGAAACATTATTCAGACTGAGCAGGTTGTACTTATGTACTTAGAAGTATAGATATATGCTGTGGATATCGCTCTGTATCAATAAACACTGACTGGCCGGTAGCCAGACAGGAAGTATAGACGGGACTAACAGAGAAGAGAATTGAGGAAGGAGGAAGGATAGGGGAGACCGCCTGAAGCCACTGCCAGAACAAGCAGCATGTAAAGATGCCGGGAAGCCACGAGCCACGTGGCAAGGAATAGATTTATAGAAATGGGTTAATTTAAAATATAAGGACAGTTAACAAGAAGCCTGCCACAGCCATACAGTTTATAAGTAATATAAGCATCTGAGTGATTATTTTATACATGGGCTGTGGGACTGCGGGACTTGTGGGACCTGGAGAGAAGCTCTCCAGCAACAGATATATATATACACATATTACATATACATATGTAGGTAACAACAACCTAAAATAGAGGTCATGGATTTGGAAAAGAGTAAGAAGGAGTATATGGAAGGGTTTGGAAGGAGGAAAGAGAAGGGGAAATGTGTAATTAGATTGTAATCTCAAAAAAATAAAAGAAATAAGAATTTAAAAAAAGAATGTGTAAGAAAGGTAGTGAGGGCTCAAGGGATGCCAGCAGACATCAGGAACGTGGTTCCAGGGCAACAGCAGCCTGTGAAGAGGGGGGGTGTTCTTCTTCTGTGAAAGGGGAGAGTCGTCATGAAAAATGTGGCAGTGCCCCCCCCCCCCCCCCCCCGCCCCAGTAAAAGAATCAGGAGTCAACCGGTTCCTTACAATAGGCAATTTCATAGTTTTGCACAACTACAAGGGGCCCACCAGGCAGTACATCACAGACACATTATAAAAACAGAAGTTTTAATCATCCCACGTGAGCCCTTTTCTAAAAACACTGCCATGCAGCGTCCTCACCAAGAGACAATAAACAAACTGCTTACTCGGCGGTATGAAGCCAAGTAGCTTTTGAATATTTCATGGCCAGGCTTCAGGTATAAAATTTCAGGAGTTGAAATCTGTAGAGCAATAAGGAACTGAAAATAAATAAATAAATAAATAAATAAATAAATAAATAAATAAATATAAATGGTAAAAGAATTATCAGCAAAACAATATTTCAGAAGGAGGTCAAATGACTGAACTGACCCAATTATCTTAGGAGGATAGAATCATCATTTATTATAAGCCTTGGAATCAGTGGCTACACACACACACACACAGTCACATACCCAAACTTGAGCATTCATGATGACAGAGTACCTTTTAACAAACTAATATGTCAGCTCAGTAACTACCCTGGTCCATTCCTGGTACTACAACTCACTATGAGTCGGTCGAGTGGTTTAAACATTAGAAAAATAAATAGTTCTGCTGTTTTTGGAAGCTGAGAGTTGCAAGATCAAGGCAAATTTAGTGGGACATGCTTCCTAGGGCATAGGTAGTAATTCCTTGTGTCCTTGGATGGAGGGGGTGCAAGGGATCTCTTTTCTGACTCTTTTACAAGGTCACTAACTCCATCAATGAGGGAACTATACCATGACCTGATCAACTCCCAGAAGTCTCAGCTCATAAAGCCACTGCCCTGAGGGTTTGTGTGCTAGCACATGGGGTAGGGAAGGACACAGGTGTTCAAACACAGCACAGTGCTGCATCAAATTCTGTGCTCCCCTTTCCTGTAGTTTCAATTTCAAAAACACATGAGGTTATTAGAGACTGAAGAACAGGGGAGATAATAGATAGGTAGGTACGTAAGTAGATAGATAGATAGATAGATAGATAGATAGATAGATAGATAGATAGATAGATAGATGGATGATAGATAAAAATATCTTTTATTATACAGGCAGATGTGAAGCAGTCGTGGGCAAAGACACTTTATGTTCTTTGAGCATAAAAGCTCATATTTTACCACATCACAATCAATGAAATTACAAATACAATTTAGTCATTCCAACCTCATAGCTAAAAAGAAAAGGATTCTAACATTTGTGTGCTTCTCTACAGAAAACTCTTAGGATTCCCCCAAAATACTTTAAGCATGATTAAAATACGAACCAAAAGGAAGTTTGTGTGAATGGTGCCATTCTCTCTAAAACTTTCTGAGGTCACCTTTTATACAGCCACGGGCATACATCCATATCCTGGTCTCAGGAACAAAACAATAGATGGGGGTTGTGGAAGAGAGTTGATGAGTCTGTGGCCTCCTAAGAACATGGGTTGGTAAGTAGCAGGGGGAATGCAGAGAAAGAAGAGCTACTGAGAGGAATGTGCACGTTCAGGTGGTCTTTACCCCAGGTAAAGGTTCTTACAGTTAAAAACAGAATGGATGCCAGAGAAATGCTGGGATGCAAGAATAGGTGTCTGGAGATAGAGGAAGAAGATCTAGAGCTGTGGTTCACAATCTTCTTAATGCAGTCACCATTTAATACAGTTCCTCATGTTATGGTGATCCCCTCCCAATCATAAAATTATTTTCATTGCCACTTCATAACTGTAATTTTGCTACTGTTATGAATTGTAATGTGTTTTGGGGAATAGAGGTTTGCCAAAGGGGGTCATGACTCACTGGTTGAGAACTGCTGATCTAGATGGACATGAAAAGGCGAGAGCAAATGTGAGCTTATGTTAATGCTGAGCACCAGTACAGCAAAACTCCAGCATCTGATCACACAAAACACAGAGATCTGTTATTTGAAAATCATCAGAACCCACAGACAAGATGTTTGCACCTTGCTGGACAATGCTATCTTCCCACTCTGTTCCAGTGCTGAGGTACAATACAGGTCCTGTGGCCAACTGGGATTTTGCTGGATAGTGACTACAATTCCATGGGTCTCCTGGATAGGTGTGGTTCTTGTTTTAGCAACTTGAACTCAGACAGGCCTGAGAACTAGAAACCTCTTTACCCTGATAGTGTTCCCAGAGAAGCCTGCCATTTCCAGGTTTCCCTTGCCACACCCTGTTCTCCCAGTGAAAACACAACTGTAATATGAGAATTAGCACTATCATGGAAAAACCCTTAGTGGATTACAGCATTCCCATTCAAACTAAAGACAGTAAACAGAAATACCAAATGCTGAGGTTGGGAGTTGTAATCCCAGAACTCCAGAGAGAGGGAGAAGCAAGACAGCATTGTGATCTAGAGACCAGAAGCCAGAGCACCATAATAAGAACCCCATATCCAAAAAGAAACAACCCAATCTGTACGAGACTGAATCCTGAATCCTGAATCTGAGATGCTAAAGAGGTTCAAAACTTCCCCAGATTCATGATACAGGAAGAAGACAAAGAAATACAAGCAGGGGGTGAGGGAAGATTTTTTTAAAAAGATAAAATTGTGTTGAATTAAAATCACTTCTTAGAATTCTAGCTGTTTCTGAGCAATATGAACAGAATTTGGAGCAGAGGGGAGAGATGAAATTTAAACAGATCAAATAAACACACTGCCACATAGGTTAAAAGAATTTACCACACCCCAGGTAAAAAGCAAATAATCTCATTTCAGGAGTATAATAAAAAGGAACTAGTTAATAGAAAGTGAAAACTTATCTATTTTGGTTCGCTTTGTATTGCTGTAAAAGAAGACTACACATTCAGAGATTGTTAAGATAAAGAAAATTTGGGAGTTTAAAAAATATTTGTATTTTGTTTTGTTTTTTGTTTTGTGTGTGTGTGTGTGTGTGTGTGCGCGCGCGCATGCATGTGCGTGTGCCTGTGCGTGTGCGTGTGCTTGTGCGTGTGCCTGTGTCTGTCTGTGTATGCATGCATGTGTGTGTGTGTGTGTGTGTGTGTGTATGACTATGGATGCCTTCAGAGGCCAGAGGATTTGGAGCCTCCTAGAAATGGAGCTGCTGGGGGTTTGTGAGCTTGGAATCAAACCACGGTCCTCTTGAGGCAAAGCAGGCATCCTTAAACATTGAGCCATCTCTCCTGCTCTAGAAATTTAAAGTTCTGTAGATTGACAAGTCCAAGATCCAAGGGCTCCTTCTGGTGACGCCTCTCAGGCTTCATCCTAACATGCAGAAGGGGGTCATCAGGGAAAGAGCAGGCATGAGACCAAGGGCAGAAGCAACAGCATATGTATGTCTAAGAAACTCTTTCAGTAGCAAAGCCACCTCTGTGACAACTAACAGCAATGACAATCTGCTGTGGGATGTCTTTCTATATGCTGTGAATATGTGTTGCTCTGATTGGTTAATAAATAAAGCTGTATTGGTCTATGGCAAGACAGGCAGGAAATACAAGCAGATAGACAGGAAGAGGAAAGGCAGAGGCAGAGGGGATGCCATCCAACTGTACAGGGAGCAGCATGTAATGGCACACAGGTAATGCCACAGAACACATAGCAGCATAATAGATTAATAGAAATGGGCTGAGTTTAGTTATAAGAAGTAGTTAGCAAGAAGCTTGAGCCATAGGCCAGGTCCATATAGTTTGTAAATAATATAAGCCTCTGTGTGTTTACTTGGGTCTGAGCCGCTGTGAGACCACAGGTGAGAGAGATTTGTCTGGACGGAGGAGGACCAGGCGGGACACAGGAAAACTTCAATTACAAACAATCCCTCCCTTGAGGGTAGAACACTCAAGACCTAATTACCTCCTAAACATCCCACCTTCCCATTTTCTCAGAGGGGCAATTCAACCTCACATGGGATTTGGAAGAGACATTTTGCAACTAGCTGGTTCCTCAGCATCAAAACATTGCCCACTGGAAGGAAGAAGGAGGCTTGTAAGACTGAGAAAGCCAAGGAAACAGCAACTTGGGAAGCTCACTGCATTTAACATTCAGGAAGCTGAGACAGTGACAAGGTTCAGGAGACCTCTACCCAAGATTATAAAAGTGATAAATTATTGCTGGTGAGAGAAAGCTCCAGGACGTAGCTTTCATGGAGTCCTCACCATTGCTGCAGTGAGTTTTTTCTGTCCTGTCACTTCCTCTGAGTCATTTGTGTGCCTACAAGTCACCTCAATCCATTTATGTTGACCAAGCTAGGTGTAGTGGAATTACGTCCTTGCTCTGCCTTTTGTGCCCTATGTGAGGTAGAGATATTTATCCCCATTTTCCCAGGAAAAGTTATGCAACACAGCCACAGAAACCATGGAATAATGTCCCAATACTGAGGCTAGATAAAAGTCAAAATGATCGTTGTGCACAAATCATCTAAAACCAGACATGCTTCAATCATGTCTGCATGATTACATTTTAGGAAAATGGACAAATAACAGAATTTTGAAAGGGAAATGAGAAGACATTACACTCAGTCAAGATTGCCCATCTATGTTTATATGGAAAACAATAGAAATACATTTCGGGTATATATGACTCATAAAAAGTGCCAATCATTTTGTACCTCTAAAAAAAGAAATTAAAATTGTTTTCCATCTGGCCACAATTCAACATACAAATGTGGGAAAGCTGTTATATATAAAGACTGCCGGAAAGAAGTTGATAACCAGTTAAATATAGATTTATGTCTAGGAAATTATAGCAACACTATTTATATTCTCATTAAAAAGAGAAGAAAGACATCTACTACCATATGACGGGTTTTCATCCGTCTAGCCAGCACAGTTGAATATAAGACATGGGCAACATATCACTAAAGAAGACAAGGAGCTTTGCCACTAATTTGTACATTATTTTCTGTTTACTTAGGAAATACCAGAGAATCAAATGAAAAGAACTAGGATCAACCTAAAGGAATTGTATTTTACTGTTGAAAATGAAACACATCTATTTAAAAAAGAAATCAATACTCGCCCTACATGCAAGCAATTGACTGCTAGAAAATATAATGTAAAGTTAGAGCCCATTCATAATAATGAGTGCATAGAATATGCACGGTAATGAAGAGTGTCCACAATGCTGACAGGCATTAAAGGATATTTGGATGAATGGAGAGGTGGTCTGTCTTCCTATCTCAGAGAGCTGAATGTTCTAAATCTGTCCAAGTATATTTATAGAAGCATGTACTTGTTTGTCTCTAATAACCTAATGGAACACGGCGGTAGGGTGTAGTTTTAATGTCTACCAGAAAGAAATGAACATTAGGAATAGCCGAAGATTTTTTTTTTAACAAAATGGAAGATTAGGGTGGAAGTTGCTTTTACACTTACTATAAAGTACATCACACATGGTGACACTAATCAAAATAGGACAGACCTAGAGTGATGCATTCACAATGCCGGGACAGAAAAAAAAGATGGAGAGGATAATATAGTCAAAAAAAAAAAAAAAAAAAAAAGAGTGAATCACCCTGAGACAACCAATGACTAGAAAGTCTCAGAACATGCCTCTGCTGCTGTAAACCTCAGAAAGTTTATTTTCAATAAACCTAGATGACCAGACCACGGAAAGACACAGCCATCTGATCTCTTCCAAATGTGAATGGGGTAGATAACACCTGAAGGTGAAAATCAGTAGATTTCTTGCTTGGTAAAATTTAAAGCTCTTGTATCTCAAACTGTGAGAGCAGAGGTTTACTTGGTTAGATAGCTAACCACGTGTGCAGATTGTGCTCCAAAATTAGATCCTCAGAGTGATCAAAGCATAAGAGGTAGCTGTCCTGTGTGTGTGCGTTTGTGAGTTTAGTCTACATCAGTGTTTCTCAACCTGTGGGTCACGACCCTTTCACACCTGAGACCACCAGAAAATACAGATATTTACATTACAATCCACAACAGCAGCAAAATTACAGTTATGAAGTAGCAATGAAAATAATTTGCTTGGGGGGTCATCACAACATGATGCAGCATTGGGAAGGTTGAGGACCACTGGTCTACATAGAATGACATGTTGCACATTCTCTGTATGGTGATTCCATTCACTCAACATTGTATCTGTAAGGTCCATATGGACTCATCACGTGTGTGTCTTCTGTTTACATAGGAGTCTACATCAACTTAAAGATGTATGAGTGAACTTTAAAAGTGGTTCTTTGAAAACGAGATTGTATTAAAGATGAAGAAGGACAATGAAAATGGAGAGTTAAGATAATTTCATAGGAGACAGTGTGATATAGGGAGGCCCTGGGGTTTTGCCCGGTACTACAGAAATCTAGCACTCTATGAGTGATGCCTTGAATGGATGAGTTAAGAAGAACCAGCCCATAGGAGAAGGCTTCTCAATTCCACCATTGGCTCAGGGTAAAGCAGCGAGAATACCTTGTGTCTTCTAGGAATACTTGACAATAAGCTTAGGTTTGTACCTAAAGTTGATAGTATGTGTGTGAGCTGAAAATTCTAAATCAAAATGTTTATTGTAAGAAGATTTCCTGGCACCTGACAAAGCAAGCATAAATGGTTTCTGTGTGATTCTCTTTAAGTTTGGTTTTCTGCATGAGGTCCCACGGGCCATCATCTCATAAACAAAGAATAAAATAAAACAAGGAGGCACATCACCATGATTGAAACATGCCTGAGAAACATCCTCCAGGCTCTAGAGAGACCACAGATACTGCAATCACCACAAGCAGTATGTGAGTGTGTTCACATCGCCAGAGAACTAAAAGAAGGCTTTTCTGGGCTACTTGAGGAAGATAAAGATGTCAGGGTTCAAGAAATGATAGCTCAAAGTAGAAGCCGCCTAAGCAACAAAGTTTCTCCCTGGCCACCCCCAGCCTTTCTGTCTGCCATAAAACTTAAACATATTATCCTCACCTTCCTATAACAGAGGCGGCCATAAAGGTGTTCCCTGGCTTACTCTGGATATAAGCCATAAGACCTCCATTCCAGAAAGTGTCTTTCCCCAACCCAGAAGGAAAGGAACTGAGAATTTATGCAGGCAGGACTTGACTTGCTGAGTTTGACATTAGATGAGACCCTTTTGCCCAATCATTACGCTGCGTAGCTGCCCACACTTTGCTGGAATGGAGCATAAAGATGGACAGCTTGCCCCAAGTCTGGGGGTCGTCCTTCTGAAGTTCCCACAGCAGCTAACACTGGGATCAGATATATCTGTGCTCCCCTCCTGTTACCTGGCCTGTTGTCATAGGATCCGTGACACTTTACAATGGGGAAAAAAAAAAGTTCATTTCCCAATCCTGCAGAACGGTCTATTATAAAGAAGCAAAGGGTTGGAGACACGGCTGAGGTGGTAAGAAGACCCACTCAGTGCCTAGCATGTCAAGCAGCTCACAACCACCTATAATTCCAGCTCTAGGAATCTGTCATCCTCTTCTGGACTCTTCAGGTACCCACATACTCAACTAAAGACACACACACACACATACACACACACACTTTTTTTTCCTTTTTAAAAAGAAACAAATAGAACATTGGGATTGGGCAGCTGGAAAATAGAGGAGAGAATTCAAGCAATTGTGAAAAAATAAGAAAGTCCCTAAAGAATCATTCTTTTTAGGGGGAAAGAAAATAAACAGCGGAAATGCAAATTCAGTGATACAGTGTCTAAAATGATTCCAGAATTGCCAAAAAAATAACTCTTAGGTTCAGAAATGCCCTGAAATCTAAACAAAATGAACAAAAAGAAACAAATATAGAAATGTTTCCATGATGCTATAAAACTCTTAAGACAAAGGGACAAATATTTCAGTTTTATTCACGGCAAAGGAAATGCCAAGTAGAACTACTGTAAGATACTATTTTTCAGATATCATATTGGCAAAAATCTAAACATTTGACATAACAGCCTGCTGCTCAGGCTATGGGGGTGGCCCTTCTCACCAGTCATTGATAAGAACTGAAGCCTCCTGAGGGGGACTCTGTCCAGATATAACAAGAGCAGGTACGTGTCTTTGACCTAGTAACCCTACTCAAGGACACAGTCCTCAATTATGAAACTGCTATAGGTTTAACAGAAGGCTATAGATTGAAACTATTTTACTAGAAAAATAAAGGTCAGCCATAAACTAAATATGCCATGATACAGACACACAACAGAATATTATACAGCTATTAAAAAGAACAAGGGACAATCCTAAATAATGTTGTAGGATCATCTCCAAGACCTCAGTCTGTATAGTCAGGTTGACCTTGAACTCACAGAAGTCCTCAGGCTATTGGTTCACAGTGTAGTGATCATAGGCTTGAGCCACCACACTCATCCTCAGGAATATTTTGGGGAAGAAAAGTGCAAAACTCAGGAAAGAAAAAGAAGTAATCTGTAGTTTACCTGAGAATGTATGAGGAGATTTTGAGGACAAAAGGCTAAAGGAAAAGTCATATTTAAGGAGAGAGGAACATGGATTTTCTCTGTATAGCCCTTAATTGGTGATTTAACCTTAAACCTATATTGCATTTCAAACAATCATAAAACAAACAAACAAACAGAAATGAATCCTAAAGTACTTCTGGGAAATTGAAAGTTTCAATTGTAAATTTCATTTACAGGTAGTATGATTACCCAAGAAAAAAA
>CABHPQ010167804.1:16518-61632 GCA_902168405.1 Peromyscus aztecus | reverse complement strand
CTCAGGAGACAGAATACCTCTGCTCCAGCAACATCCTGCTCTCTCCACATCGTTGTACAGAGAAGCCCAGACCACACATAATGACTCAAGGGGCCCAACAAGGACCTGGTGTGAAGAGTGCATTTGATGGTCGTGTCTCTGTCGGCAGAGATAGAAAACAGGCTCCCTCCATTATTAGTGAAGTCTGGTATCCATCAGATAGACTGGTCACCATCAGGACACAGAGGAACCTAGGAGACTGTCTAGCATCACCGTCATTTATCACCCATGAATAATGAAACTGAGGCCCAGAGAAGTTGAGGTTTGCAGAAAGCATCTATTTAGCCTTGGTCTAGAAATAAAATTCTTTGAAACAATATGGTCTGTGGAGTGCTGTGTAGCATAAGGCACTGACTGTAAATTGTAGTCTCTAATGACTACACAGACTTTGACAAGTACTATAACAGAGGGCCAGCTAAAAAGACAATTATGGTTGGTGCCTCGTGCTAGGTGCTGGGAAGGAAGATGTGCAACATGCACAGTCAGTCTACTGAGAGAGGAAAACACAGCTACAACTGCACTGAAGTGTGAAAGGAGGGTGACAGACACACAAAAATTAATCCAGTGAACAAAGTGTTTATATAAAACGTAACTCTCACTTCAAGAGATAAATGATAGTTTATTTCTGGAGCCAAATATGAGTGACCATAGCCCAGGAACACAGATATAGCTTACCTCAAATTCAATCCCATTATCCAACATGGAAGAAGTTTCTTGGAGACCAAAGAAAGTCGTAAATCAGGACACTTTCCAAATAAACTCATGGTTGGAAACTTCACAGAGGTGGGCGAACACAGAGCAGAGAGCTCTCATCTCTAGGCCTCCAATGCTGTCTGATGACATTTGCAGCTTTTGGGTAGGTGAAAGCTAATGGTCAACTAAGTTAACACACTCCAAAGGAGTTTTACTGTCAGTCACAAGGTGTGAAGTCCGACACAGAGATGGATAATGAATGAGTAGTTAAGGGGCTAAAGATATCCCAAGACAGATTGTAATTAGTCCCTGGACCTGCAACATTCCAACCTCTTCATATCACTGAAGTGGAAGTTCTAATTAGTCAATCAACCTTTGTGGATGCAGCTTCTTTTCAAAACTTTTCCTTCATAAAAGATAAAAAAGTAATAGGCCCTGCTTAGGGAGACTGAGTCTCTCTCTCTCTCTCTCTCTCTCTCTCTCTCTCTCTCTCTCTCTCTCTCTCTCTGTGTGTGTGTATAAGTGCATATGCATGAGTGTGAGGGCCTGGAGAGGCCAGCAGAGGGCATTAGATCCCCTGGAGCTGGAGTTACAGGTGGTGCTGAGCTGAGGGTGCTGGAAACTGAGCTCAGATCTTCTGCAGGAGTGTTATATACTCCTAACTGCTGAGCCAACTCTCCAGCCTCTATGTTTTAATTTTTAAATCCCTTCTTTATGTGGCTGGGAGTGGCTATCCAGGTAGCATGTTTTCTAGAAGATAAATTGAAAAATAGACTCTTTACTTTCTGTGTGACTCAGTCTTTCTTTCCATGCAGCCATTCTGGTGTACCTACTACAGATTTATCTAGAGGAGGTCTAGAATCCAAACCTGTGGTTCCCTTCTTTAAAGGAAATGCAGTTAGTGTTCCCTCTCTTCATTCCTTGCGGCTGATTTCATAAGCCTAATTTTAGAACTTTCCATTTATCCTTAATAAATGTCCCTTCCTCTCACTTTAACAAATGTTTCTGATTTTATCAGCCAATGTATTGTTTTCCTTTCTGCTTTCTGCCATCTAAAAACCATCTCAAAGTGATTTAAAAATAAAACAGTTGGAACTCTGCTTAATGTCTTCCTGGAAAGAACTTTTTCTGTGTGGGATGCCTGTGCTCTTGCAACTGTAGACATTTTGAGAACAAACACTCATCTGTTTGTGGACACCTGTCCCAATACCTCACACAGCCAGTGCCACTGGCATTTAACATGTGGCAGAAGGGATAGCTGCTCATGTGGCTGCCAGCTTTCTCTTTTATTCTCAAAAGTGATAAAGATGAAACTGGCCTGAAGACTTTTTTTATTGCTTACTATACCCTATCAGATAATTGTATGACCAGTAGTAACAGGACACCATCTAAAGAATGAAGAGAACAAATACAATTCTTATACATTTCTGCCAGAGGTAAAAAGGGAACAGATTCTTTCACATAATCTAGTAAACCTTAGAAAGTAATCCCCGGTTACTTAGCAATTTCACTTCTGAGTGATGGTCAAATGACATGAATATATTTTTTCCACAAAAGAACACATTGACTTGTTTTGGCATTCTTCTTCAGAAAGGTTCCCAACTGGAAATTACTCAATTTCATATGGCATCATGTCTTCAGACAGCAGATTAATAAACATCAAATAGGAATGGTATAGTGATATTTTATTTGTGCTGAAATGTGATTTTATTTGTATGTTAATAAATAGAGTTTGCCTGGAGATCAGAGGTCAAAGCCAGCCATAAGTAGAGTCAGGCGGTGGTAGCACACGCCCTTAATCCGATCATATGGCAGGCAGAGTCTCTGTGTGGTCAATGACACAGCCAAGTGTGGTGACACAAACCTTTAATCCCAGTACCAAACATAGAGACCTGGAAGTCTGTATAGACAGGCAGTGACGAGGAAGTCATGTGGTTGGTTTAGAGCCAATGAGAAGGCAGAACAGAAAGGCAATAAAAAGACAAGTCAGACATTAGAAACTCTCTCTGGGGAAGCTACTTCTGGTGGTAAGCTAAAGTTAGTCGTGGCTATTGCTTTGATCTCTGCGGCTTATACCTCTGTATTTGGCTCTGTGTTTCTTATTTACTAAGACTGTTTAGAATTTCGTCTACAGAATGGCCAACTGATGCATACAAAAGTTGGACTAATCTCACACATAACAAATACTTGAGAAGTAAGTTTTTTTTTAAGAGCAGGTATTTTTGCTTATGTAAATTCTAGAAGCGAACAAAACTGTTGTTACCTGTTGAAGAGGAACCTACTGGAAGAAACCACTAGTGCTAGTATCCTTGATCCCAGTGAGGTTAGACATGAAGGTGTGAATTACATGAAGAGTCATCAACTATACAATTATGACTTATGTGTTTTACTCTATTCGTGTGCATTTTAAAATCCAAAACAAAGATGTTTGCAAGAAAAGCATAAAGAGAAATGGTGCTGCAGTCAGTCAGAGCTGGTACTGTAATTAGAAGGCAGAATGACTGTCGCAGAGCTTTCCTCAGAGACTGACTCAGTGAGCAGAGACAACAGACGTGAAGTGCCTCAGCGAACTTAAATTCAGAGTCAGTAACTTACCAGTGCACACAAGTCCTGGAGGCCAGTGCTTCCTAAGTGTTAGCATACATGTGTTACAATTGGGATCTTGAAAAATTATGTAGGTTAGAATTCTGTATGAATAGAGTGAAGCCTGGAAGCTTTTCTGTTTGTTTTTTTTGTTTTGTTTTGTTTTGTTTTGTTTTGTTTTGTTTTGTTTTGTTTTGTTTTGTTTTGTTTTGTGAGACAGGGTTTCTCTGTGTAGCTTTGTGCCTTTCCTGGGTCTTGCTCTGTAGACCAGACTGGCCTTGAACTCACAGAGATCTGCCTGCCTCCACCTCCCGAGTGCTGAGATTAAAGGCGTGCGCCACCACTGCCCAGCTGAAGCCTGAAAACTTTTAAAAAGCTTCTGGATAATTCTATTGTTGCTTGTCAATGAACCATAATTTGGGGATGAATGGGAAAGAGTGAGATGAATGGATTGTATCCCAGGGAAAAGGTTTTGATCAAACCCACATTTTTTTTTGTTTTATTTTGTTTTGTACAGATTTTTTTTTCATTTTTCTTTATTAAGAAATTTTCTATTCACTCTACATACCACCCACAGATCCTCCCTCCTCCCTCCTCCCACCCTCCCGCCCTCCCTCCCAAGCCACCCACATCTCCACATCCCCCATGGGGAGTCAGCAGAGTCTGGCACACTGAGCCTAGGCAGGTCCAAGCCCCTCCCCATTGCACCAAGGCTGCACAAGGCATCAGACCACAGGCACTGGGCTCCCAAAAGCCTGCCATGCACCAAGGACAAATCCTGATCCCCCTGTCTGGGTGCCCCCGAAACAGTTCCATCCAAACAACCGTTTTCTGACCAGCCACACTAGTGGAAGCCCATAAACTGTAGACTAGTGGCTATGGAGCCCATGGGACTGGACTAGGCCCTCTGGAAATGGAAGACGGTTGTTTGGCAAATCCACATTTTAAAGGTCCTCTTTGCTAGCAATTTAAAACTTAGACAACACAGTGGGGTGAGGGGAATGAAAGTCCCAACCTTATGTATCCCGAGACAGAAAGAGGGAAGGGGGGTGGAAAATGAGGAAAGAAAAATATTTTACAGAGCCATCAATACCCAGGGAGGGCATTACTGAGCTTTGGGAATAATGGAACAGTTATCCAAGACAGCTTGAGGGTTCTAGCTTCAGCCAACACATAGGTAAATAAATGTTAATGTTCATTATTTTATCAGGCATTTTGATCAAAAATGAGCTTAGGAGGAATGGATGTCATTAAGCAAAACTGGTTTTTGTTTTGTTTTGTTTCTGATTTGTATTTTGCTTTGAGGTTATACTGGCAGAGAAGGAACTTAGAGGAAGAAGTAGGGTGGATGGTCTCAGAATAAACACATCAAAGTAGAAGACATAGGATGAAGGGTTATCTAAGTCAGCATTGCCATGGTAGCAAATAAGCCCCTAAACCTCAGAGGCTTTCAGTAAGATTTGTGTTCAGGCCTGCCTCTGCTTGGCTCTCTCTGGATCAAGAGCACATTCTGCTCAGTACAGGGAGCTGCAAGAAACTTGCAGTGGATCTTAAACTTTTGCAAAGATTCATACAATGTCTGTTCTCCAGCATTTCTAAACCAACACATAAAAACAGCCTGATACGAGCAGAGGACTGTCCCACTACAGGCCATATTGTCACAAACAGAGGAATGTAATCCTTTTACAGGGAGAAGTAGGGACAAGATAAAAGAATAATGTTGCCCTTCCCCTGCCCAGGGATGTACCAAGGCAAACATTTCTAGCTCCCATGTGCCCTTTTTGTGCTTACAACCAGTCCAAGGTCTAGATTTATTTATTTTTTTCATTTTAATTCAACAGTTAAACATTCTCAGCATAAAATCTTTCATTAACATGAGGCAAAATGGACAGATTTTAGTTTCCTGTCTTAGTGAGTATTTAAATGTTCAAAAGCCTACAGGGGAGAGGTGAGGGACATGGGAGAAAAGCCAACAGCCTTCTTCTGATCTTTTCTACATTCATCCATTATCTAAAGGGGGTTACTGAGCCATTGTGCCATCCCACTCCTTAATCACCTTCCCATATGCTGTTGATGAAGGAGTGAAGAACTGGTCTGTTTCTATTTGGAGGGGTGATCCTAAATATTCGAGATTGCTGTATCTTAAAAGATACCTAATGTTATCCATGTAGTCCAGAAAATGATCTTAAAATTTCAAATCTTCCAGAATGTTATCTACCAATGCCCAATAGATTGACAAGCTGGATACTAATTGTGTCAAGAAAAGAATAGGGTTTGTTTGTTTGCCCAAATTATCTGGATATCCCACATGAAATAATTGACATAAATTTAATTACTTGAAAACTGATATCGGTGCCTTCCATTTCCATTTTAAAACACTGTTGGTATATGACTAAAAGATGGCCTCTGAAGAATTTGATTTTCAGACCTGGGATAAAGCTATGCACATACATATCATATTTCTTTCTTTTTCAATCACTGTTCTCACAGGACAAGAGAATGACTCAACCAAGAGTGAAGCAAAAATTGAGACAGAGTCCCTAAGCTCATCTATGGAGACAGAAGGTACTGAAGCCAGAATATATTGATATAAGTGTCAGCAAGAGTGAGATGAAATTGTGAACCATGACTTCTCTATAAAGAGCATGTGAGTGTGTGTGTGTGTGTGTGTGTGTGTGTGTGTGTGTGAGAGAGAGAGAGAGAGAGAGAGAGAGAGAGAGAGAGAGAGAGAGAGAGAGAGAAAGAAAGAGAGAGAGTTATGGGTGAGAGTCTGTGAATGTGTGGGAGTGTATGTGAATCTGTGTGTGTGTGTGTGTGAGTACATATATGTGTGTGTATGCATGAGTGTGTGAACTCTGTGTGTGTATATGAACTCTCTGTGTGTGTGCACACACTGGTGGATGGAGAGCCAGCATCTAGCTGTAAGTCTTGAATCTTGGAAGGTCACAAAAAGACTTTCTGCTCTGTAGCCACTGTGTTTTCTCAATAATTCCAACTTAAACATCCTTGAGTCTCCTGTCTCTTTACATTTAGAGCTTTCATCAAACCAAGAAGATGCCACAATTGTGGAGCAACCAGAGGTGATTCCCCTGACAGATGACCAAGAGGAGCAGGAAGGTGGAGAAGGTAGGACCCTCTTAAATCAACCCATCACAAATAGAGAGGTTTTGTGGACGCCTTCTTGCAAGCCAACTACCAAAGCTGTCTTTCACAGCTGCAGCCAGAAAAGGGAGAAACAAACTCGTCTGTAACCTTGAACCTGTTTTTGAAACTAGAGTAAAATCCAGAAGTAACCAAAGGTATTACTGACAACACTTCTCTCCTTCCAAATAGAATGACAATGTACTTGCTATTCATTTAGATTTTGTTTAAAAATTTAAATCTCTAGCACTGAGAAAGTCTGTAAGAAATCAAAATCATGAGATAGAGAAATGGAGTCCTGGAAAAAAAGAACAAATAGATCATACCATTTGCACTGATTTCATCCTGCCTTCCTTTGCATGGTGATGATTAAAGAAACACGTAAAAGCGCTTATCCTCTGAAGCTGCTAAATTGCAAACCTTGTCTGCTAATCTTAGAATAGAATAACATTGAATCCTTGTTAAGAAGTAAACTAGGTCATAATGATTTCTGCCATGATAAATGGTGGAAATAATTTATAAATAATAAAATATTGGTCAAAAGAAGATTGTATTAAAGAAAAATTTTATTAAAATATCAGAGTAACTTAGCATTTACAGAAGAATTGGAAGACTCCAATTCTTAAAAATCTCTTTAAAAGGTTCATGAAATAATTCATTACAACATCTCATAAGTCATAATGCTCTTAAATAAGTAGGTATTTGCAATAGCAGTCACAGCATCATCACTTGGTAGACCTTGTTTGTAGAACACTGTGATCAATTTTCCTTCCAAATTAAAGCACAGACATGATCTCAATTGTAAAATCAGGTCAATTGCAAATACAGCTTCCAAGTTATGAACACCTCTTGGCGGGAGCATTGATGTCATTTAATTGCTGGGCTACAGGAGTGATTTTTGACACTTAAAATCCACTCTATTATCTCACCACACTCTTCCTCTGTGTCTTTGTTATGTTCTTCTCAATTTGGAATCAGGGTTCAGCCTCATGGCACCGTGCTTGTGGCAAGTCAAATGAATGGCATGCCTGGAGTAGTTTATCTTATAGTGATAAGAGAAAAATCAATGCAACCTTCACTCAGATTCAGATGTATTAATGTGGTAAAAAGCTAGGTATATGAACTTCCCAACCTTTCGGTTCTACCACTAAAACAAAAGACACAATGCATGCCCATTTGCTTAATGTTTCTGTTGAGGAAATTGTTTGTTCTCATACAGTACCTGAAAATGCAAATGGATTAAAGAACCTCAAACAACTTGTACATTCTCTTCTTTGTAATTTGACCTATAGAGGAATCCACCCTTCGCTACAAAGTCCCCTACTATGACCCTTTTCTGTAAGGATCAGAAAGTTAGGGGTTCACTTTCCTCTCTTCTTTGTAGGTTGTCAACCCTCTTCTGTCAATGTTGGAACAATATGTGGGAAGTCAAAGGCAAATCATATTCTACATCTGTAGCAACTTTCTTTGAGTCTTTCCAGTAAAAGAGCAGCACCTGTGGGCTTGAATTAACCATCTTTTCCCTTCCTGTCTATCACAGATATTTACATGCCATACCTTGGACATTCTAGAGTTTAAACTGAAAATACTTTGAATGTGTTACCTCTGTTGTCTTATTGTTTGCATCAGCAGAAAAGTGGAAAGCTATTCTGTTACATATAAGAAAAGTGCTTATGTTGTACTTACGTTGCTAATAATAATACAGACTGGGTAAAATATAAGGAAAAGGCTCATTTGGGCCCATATTTCTGAAGATATAAGGCCAAAGGCCTGCATCTGGCAATGGTCTTCTAGCTGGCAATGTCCTGAGACAATATAGGCATAACATGGAGACACAGGGATTATATGTGCATTTTGTGTATGCATGTATGTGTGAGTTTGTATGTGTGGCTATGTGTGTGTGAGTGTTCACATGCTCATATATGCATGCCTATTCTCTCCCTTTTCTTATAAAGTCATTAGGATTCAATTACAGAAGATTAAGCCTAATGACCTTGACACACTTCTAAAAAACAAAATCAGATTAAATTTCCATCCATTTAAATCCCAACAATAGGGATTGAATTTCAACATGAGGTACCTTAGGAAACACCCAAACCATAGTAGCACCCAAAAGAAAGGAAGATCAAGTAAACTAGTTTACTAGTAAAACTAGTAAACCCTGCTGAGGCACTTCCACATCAATGACAACTGGGTGACATTGATGAGTTATTTAACTTATCTGCATCAACGTCCTCATCTTTATGATAGTGATGGCCAAAGTAGCTGACCCACCATTTACAATGAACATATAACCGATAGCACGTGTCAAACAATTGCAGAAAGACATGGCACATAAAGTATTTAATGTTTAGCCCAATTTGACAAATTGATGATAAAGTCGAGAGACTCCATAAGGAAGTTCTCCAAGGCCATCCATTGCTTTCCATACTGTTGGAATCCATGAAAGTTTCACATGTACTACTACCTTCAGCAACAAATTATTAACTCACATTTGATTAACAAAACCATATTATAAAGGAAGTAGAATATGGCTGTAGACTGTTTACCTGATGATTTATTTTATCCTATGGAAATGCAACTATTAATGGATGATAGGGTACAATAGTTCTCTCACCTATAAACTGGCTTTTCTTTGTTAGGATCTCAATCTTGTGTCTCAGAAATAATAATAAAACCATGATTGCTGGGGGGTTTTTGTTGTTGATGTTTTTTGTTTTTTTGTTTTGTTTTGTTTTGTTTTTAAAGCAAGATGCAATTGAACTATTGGTAGTTCCCCTAAGGAGGTCAGTGAGTAAATGCAAGGTGTTTACATTTATTTTGCTTTCGTTAGATTCAAATAGTTATTAAGAAGTCTGGTGTGAAAATATTTTAAGACTCTATCTCCATCTTTTGTGAAAATTCATGAAGGTATCTCTTAGGGAGAGATATGCATATATATTAAGAATTAAATATGAACAAAACAAATTAATGCCCTATTCTACTTGTAGAAAATGTTCTTTGTAGTTCAGAAAACATTCTCTTTTAAAATTAGAATCTTTCTACTGAGGCAGACAGTGGTTCCTTTAAGAAACACATTTCTACAGCAGGAAAAAAATGTGCAATATCTTTCATTCACTTTGCAGTATTTTATAGGATTAGAAAATGTAGATAATCTTCAGGACGCATCTTCTATGGCTCCCAGGTGTATGAGCACAGATGTTGCAACATTAAGTTTTGAGGTAAGCTCTACCAAAATATGGATTTTTAAAAGAAAGAAAATATTCAGCAGACGTTCATGCTGATAAAATTACACAATAGCGCAATGGACATCTCCCTGGGAGACCTGAACGACAAAATTTTCAACAGGCAGAAAGTGAGGTTTCACATATGGCAGTTCTCCTCACACAGACATATCGCCTCCTCCTAAATGAGGCCAGGTTTATGCTTTCCCAGCAGGATCTGCAATGCATTTAAAATTTAGAAAAATAGCATCCTTTAGGTTAATAACTAAATAGAAGAGAGATATATGAGATGCTTGTTAAAACGGATCTCATGTTTGTATAAAATTTCATAAGAATTTTACTCCTCATCAAATTTAGAAGTTTTTGTCATAAAATTTCAATGATAACCAACATTGTATCATTACTAGAGCTAAAATTTCCCATTTGTATTTAGTATACATGTTGGACTTTTTGCTCAAGGTTTACCCAGAGTGCAGACATTTGCTCTCAATTATTTTTCTTAGAACAATTAATTAGTACAATGTGAAACAGCTACACTTGAGCTGTTTATTTAAGGTTGGCCAGAATTTTTTGGGAACTTCAAGTGTATTATATCCTTAGGACTTCGTGGAGAAAGATGCATATGGACAGAAATGCAGGTAAAATGCCATGTGTGAGCCTGTCATGAGCATGAATTTTTTTGTTTTAATGTTCCCACTTTTCAAATGGCCAATAGGCCCATGAAGCACATGCAGGAGCTGTACCATGTGTCCCAACTGCGTGATTGCTGGCAAATCTTTTAACATCTAAGCACTGCCATTTCTGAGGTAGTAATCAGAGACATGGACTCAATAATAAAATTATAAGGTTTCAATTTATAAAATGTTCAGAGAAGGCCAACTCTGAGGGACATATTCTTGATGGAAAATGTCTGATAACATTGGAAATGATCGTCAACCATACACTTAACACTGGAATAGTGGGATTTCTCTAGTTTTACTTATTTTAGTCTGTTGGTAAAAAATGAAGATGCTCCTTGGCCATTCACAAAGATGGCCAGAATATTCATATTTTACATTAGGACCCGTTAAGAACTGGATATCTAACTTTCCTAAAAAGTTACATAAGTGAAGAGGTATGCCATTCTGATTAACTTCAGTTTATACAAATGGCCAGATCCACCCTTTTCATCATCATCTTTATTTTAATACACATGGGAACATTCTTCCTGGCAGCTCCTCTAGTCACTGTTGCATATTTCAATAAATATAGAGTAAGCCACTTATTCATTTGCTGCTTACCAGCCTGACTTATTAGCGGTTTATCTTTTCTGTAGGGTACCAGTTCTCCACTCTTGGTGTTTTTCCATTATTGATGGCATCCCCACATGAGTGACCATACTGTTTTGTCTTTTCTTGGAAAGTACTACCTGGACCAGCAATGGAGCCTCATGTCAGATCACTAACACCAGGGCTTCCATAGATAGCCTGTGCTGTGCTAATGATAAAAAAGGTGGCCAGGTTATCTTTTGAGTTGTGAAAAATATTACATAAAATCAAATAATAAATCCTGCTCAGAACTGGCCTGGGTTTCTGTCACTATGTTGCATCTTGCATCTTGGATAATAGACTAACTTCCTGGAACTTCCCATTTCAGAGCTCCTGTGTTTCTTCTTTTCAAATGAACTCAGCTGAGCAATGCTGTGCTTCTTAGTTTCCTGGGGGCAGCTCCAGTGACATCCTTCTGTTACTTCATCTCTCTCTACTCTCACTTTCCAGCCAGAAATGTTCTATTCAAACTTGTTTTAAGATCAAATTTAAATGAAAAAGGGCTGGTTGCTGTTTGGGCTTTAAGTAAATCCTAAAGCGTTTTATGGAATTCCTTGTATGTGTTAAATACATTAAACATAAAATTATAATGTTTTAACCAAAGTTCTAATTTAATATTATTTTAAGGTTATTTTTAGAATGTTAAACTATTTTATGTTTCACATTCAAATAAAAATGCACAGACTAGGAAGTCTATTCATGCTCAATAAAAACATTGATACACATACGTATGTGTGTGTGTGTGTGTGTGTGTGTGTGTGTGTAAGCATAAAATCTGTCCAAACCTTCTAATCAGCTGTGATTTGCCTTGTCTTTTTTTTTTTTTTTTTTTTCTGGAGACAGGGTTTCTCTGCGTAGTTTTGGTGCCTGTCCTGGATCTCGCTCTGTAGACTAGGCTGGCCTCGAACTCACAGAGATCCCCCTGGCTCTGCCTCCCCCAAGTGCTGGAATTAAAGGCATGTACCACCACTGCCCGGCATTGCCTTGTCTTTTAAGATAAAAATACTTTTATATGTTACAAGAATTTGATGACCCCGTTCTGCGTCCCTGGGACTTCTTCAGAGCGAGACTGTCTTCTAATCACAGGTTCCAAGCATCCAACACTCCCACTTTCTCACTTGCGCTTTACCTTTGTCTCTGTCACAGTGTCCCCAGTGATCACTGGGCCTCGAAGGCAGACACTCCACACTTGGATATCCCTCATTCCCTGAAGAAACACACTATCAAGAGATGTATGTAAGCTTAAGTGAATGTTAGCATCAGGCTTGCAATTGATTACTAGCTCATCCCTGTCTGAAGACTCCTCTAAGAACTCTCCAGAATCCAGACACATCCTGCATCTTCTTTGTCTTATTTTATTTCCTCCCCTGTACCAATCACTGTATTTCATTTACAGTTGAACTTGTTTCATGTCTAGGTTAGTCTGGCACTGGCCCGAGGCATGCAATTCTACAACTGTGTGACTCATTGAAGTCATTTTCAAAATCAAAAAGATCTGTCTGTCCCTAAGTAGAGTTTTAACTCTAAATGTTAGGCTTGTTCCTTTCTGAAATATTAGAGTTCTGAAACTTTGTATATAAAGTACCTGAATTCTCATCACAAGTAATGAAAAGATTAACTTTTATTTGCATCTAAATCTAATATCTTATGATATATATTATCATTAAATATTCCATAAAAATAACTTTCTCTAAAGACAGCAAGTATACATTATTAACATTTGGTGACACCGTGTTTAGATTACTCTCCAAGATGTTTTATAAGGCTGAATTGCAATTTTCAGAAAGATAAAACCATGACCATCATACAAAATTAAATGCCTGCAAAGGGTTTTATTTAAATCATCGATTTTAATAAAGGAAGCAGTGCCATACTAAAATCATATCAAGAGAGTACTTGAAGTGTGTGTGTGTGTATGTATGTATATATATATATATATATATATATAATAGTTATAACTTGTGTAATGAAATATAGGTAAATGGATAGGAGTATGGATTCTGGTTATATGTATAGGACATTTTGGATCGTGAATTCTGAACATCTCCGTACAAACAGAACTCAGGAGCACTGAAGTTTTCAGAGTGGTTAATGTCAAAAAGGACAAAAAAAGGCATCTTCTCCTTTCACCATGGACATATCATTGCCATTGTGATGAAAAATTTATTTTTATTGTTATATTTTCTATACATTAACTTCTTTTGTAGATACACAAAATAGTTCATTAAATAGAAAGTCTGATAATCCTAGCAACAAGTCTGACATTAGATTATCCCATGTAGAATACTGGGGGACAGCTGAGCATCCCACTGAAATGAGACCAGGAATGCGTCTCTCTGCACCACAGTAAAATCTGAGGCATTTTTTTTCTTTACAGTATACTGAATGTAAAATTAAAATTGTCATTTTAATCCTTCCATTCACCTCACTGAATTCATGCGTGTTAACTATTTGACATGTAAACCAGACCAGGATAGACAACTGAGTAGGAAAGGACAATAGCTTCCAGAGGCTTCAGGGGTTACAGCTTCCTTGCTATTATTTTGAACTAAGGACAGCTTTTCTCTATATACTATACTTTATATGTCCACTGTATAGTGTGCTACACTGTGCATACATTATATACAATATATATAATATGTGTATATATTTTTCTAAGAGGCCTAGGATATAAGATGTGTTATTCTGCAAAAATTAAATATCACTAATTATTGTAAGGTACAATAATTTCTTATTATTTAGGGCTTTTAATGTATATTTACTGAAAATATTCTTCTAGACCAAACAAGACATGGACGTTTGCTATATTTTGTTTGGGAATGTGTTAACAAGAAATTTTTAAGTTAAATAATGTAAGGCTTAATCTTCATCAGATTAGAGTCTTCTGAGTTACTTGTAATCAGCCAACAGTATCTGTTTGTTTCACATAGTATATTCCTGCATCAATAAGATCTTCAATGGTTCAAAATTCAAGAGAGTTTCATACGGATTTATAATTCATTGGCTTCTAATCTCCTGAGACTTGATCTATTCCATAAAGCTAGTCTGCCTTTCTTGCCTCTCTTTGGGTGTCGGTGGGAAGCCTTCCATTTTTGGCCAGCGCTGTCCCTATCTCACTCTTTTTATCAGAGGCTTTGATCAAACCATTGCAATTCTTTCTGTCATTTTGGCAGTTTGGGGATATATATATATATATATCATCATTCCTTGACCAATTAAAATATTAACAATTCAGTGTTTAAGAGATGTCAACAAGTGAAAACATGGAATTTGTATTGTGAAGCCCGATATTTATTTCCCAATGGAATTACATGGAAAGTAGACAAGGAAAACTTGATTACAGGCAATGTAACCAAGTAAGGTTCTCATTTTCCTGCTAGCCAATAACTCTTACTGTAGTGGTTCCTTACCAGCACTTGGGTTCATGGTTACCCTACTGGACATATGAATGTTTCATTCATGCACTTGTTCACTCACTCATTTGCTCACTCACTCACTCATTCACTCACTCACTCACTCGTTCATTCATCTGTTCAGTATCAATTGAGTGTGTAATTTTTGCCAGAAACTATTTGGATGCTGCAACTGGAACTGAATGAGACAAGTAAATCGCTGGTGGGCCCACTTCAGATATTTCTAGAGCAGAAAGGTTGAAGCCCAAACAAGAACTGGTTTGCCCTCACCAACATTCCACTTCTTGCTATATGCTATACCATCTACAAGTATACATTATATACATCTTTAAAATAACTGCCTCCTTAGTCAACATCAGATTGGTGTACCAATGCCCCCCATTATTAATATATTACTGTTTCTTTTACGTTTTAGTTACGTTAGTATTTGCTTTGTATATGTAGATGCTCTGATAATAGGTACATAAACACGATTGCTGTGTCTTATCAATGATCATCTAATGACTGTCTCATATGACCACCATATTTGACTTAAAGTCGGATTGGTCTCTGTCTCTTTTGGCAACACATGAAAGACAGTGGTGGGGTGAAGCTGTCAAAGCAGAGGTGAAATCTCAAGGCTCAAGTAGGAGCATGTAGGGGAGTCATACCTGGCTGTCCTAAAAAGTATGTATGACCTGGAGACCTGCTGGCAACTCGAAAACAGGCAGATGGTTTCCTTCATCCATTCCTGTGTTTTTTGTGTTTAAAATTATAGACTGCAGTCAGTGAAGACCATAAAATATCACATTTATTGCACTCTGCTGGGCTTTTGTATAGGATTCATATGTAATTATATGAAATTCAAATTTCAAGCTCCATAAATAATGTTTTATGGGAAAATGCAAAGCTTAAAACATTTATTGTCTGGCTCTTTACAGAAAAACAAAATTGCTGGGGATTCACTTGTAGTATCTGAGTATAGCCAGATTATTCAAAAGCTTGTATTAAAGCAATTTGGTGCAAGTGTCCCCAAATTATGAAGTATTTCTCAACACTGACAGTCAAGTGTGCATACACTTGAGATGTCTCCCTGGGAGTGGCTTAGCCCCGCAATACCATGCAGTATTTATTTCTTCCACATCACTCCCTAAAAGGATAGAGTGCAAGAAAATGGCTCCCTCTAATGCCAGCCTCCATACACAGCTCCCTACAGCAGCCTGCATTGGGACTCATGCATCTCAGGGCACAGTGGTATCAGATGCCCTTTAAACTGCTCTGAAGTGCTCTGTCTTTCTCTGACCTGCCTTTGTCAGTCAAAAAAATTCCTCTCTTGTTCTCTCTTAGAATAACATCTTAAATTTCCTTTGAACAGTATTTTTTTCTCTGCAACCATACATAAAAGGGGATTCCGCCTACTTCCAGTGAACTGGTTTTACTTTCTCTAAGCCTGACAAAAGTCAGACTTTCACTGTAGCTGTGAACTAAAGGCCTCAGCCAGCCATAGGTCAGAGAGGCCAGCCATGAGAATGACAGAACCAGTGTGGGTCACTCTATAATGAAAGTGGGCAAGACTGTTTATTGTGACTGTGCAAATAAATGGTCATTTATACTTTTGGTTTCAAATACTAGAATATTGTCCACTCTAATTTAATACGGACCTGTACACAGTTTGAGAAAAGATAACCTTAGATTCAGATGTTGGTTTGGAGTTAGAAGCTCAACATTTATTTAAATAAAAGCTGTTGGTTTTTAAGTATAGAAACAGCCACAGAAATGTTGTGTCATGTATCTTGAACAAATTATTTTGCATGTGGCTCTAGACGTAATGATTTCACTTGACTCTTCAGATGCAGGAACCTCCAAACCCCAGTGAGTGTACAAAAGGTGTACATAATTTGAAATTCAAATGTAAGCTGCTTTTCTCTCCGCTTCAGGAAGAACCTCACTTTCTTTCCATTGCCATTTATACGTCAGGTGCCTTCATTTCAGCTCAGTGTGGAGAAAGCAGGTGGTATACAGAGCACTTTGAATGTTAATTATTTTTTTCATTTATTTCACTGTGAGGATTTACCTTTCAATTTGTTTTTATAATCAAGATGGAAACAATTAGAGATCTTGCCGCCTGAGTGTTTCACTACATTTGTTTTATGACATCTGCTTTGATGATTTAAAAAAAAAGAAAAGAGAGGTACATCCTTTAAGACTAGGAAGGGGTTCGGGCTGACTGTATGCAGTTGCTTCATTTCAACATGAACTTTTACTGCTGAGGTGAGGGGTCCAGTTTCTAATGATAAATATGCTATTGCTAGAACTTACATTTTGTTTTAGAAACAACCCAATACATTTTCAGGGTTGTTATAGTTTATTTTCCCCAATTTTAATTGAAACTATATTGAAAAACAACTGCTGAGAAATAAGAAAGGAAGCAAAGCTATATGGTTCTCTCTCTCTCTCTCTCTCTCTCTCTCTCTCTCTCTCTCTCAATAGTATCTCTGTGTAGCCCAAGCTGGCCTTAACTCAAGATCTTCCTGCCTCAGACTATGAGAGTAAACATAGGCTCTACAGCACTTAGCTTTGTGTACCTTTTTCTTAAAGACACATTTTGAAAAATATTATTTTTTATTTTCACATTTAGTTTATCCCTTAAATACTAATCATAATTAAACTGTTCATGGGTTATGTTCTTACAAGAAGTTCTTTTCCTAAAAGCTGGGTGTGGTGGTACATGACTTTAATCCCAGAACTTGAGAGGAAGGAGCAGATGAATCTCTGTGAGTTCGTCAGTCTAGTCTACATAGCAGTGCAGTTCAAAATCAATCAGGGTTACATAGTGAGACCCTGACTTAAAAAAAAAAAAAAAAAAAGAACAGTTCAAGTAATATTCAGGATTATGTGGTTCACAAGATTTTTTGATATGAACCTACAATTCCAACTTTAGAGAGAACTTGCCAAAATTAATATAGTCAATATTTCACATTATCCTACATTTCTCTTATTTTCCAATGAACAAAATACTGTAGAGGTCATTACATAATTATAAAACAAAGTTTTCAAAAAAATCTAGTAATTAAGATAAATACCAGGTAGTATGAATATGCCACGTAATGTGTACATATCTAAGAGTATATGAAAAACAAATTTATATGTCAAGCCCTTGCCTCTTGAAGAGGTAACCAGTAATTAGACTTTAAGACTGCCTGACAATACAGAAAGCTAGTCACAATATATCTTCCTACTTCATCACAGTGGGTAAAGAATGAACATTTAAGTTCAGTCATGAAGAGAATGTAGGGTTTAGGGGAACACTGAGGATTCCCATTGCTCTCAGAAACCAAATAATGGCACTTGAAAGACATCCAAGCCCTAAGACCTGGAACCTGTGACCATGCTATCTATTCCCTGATGTGACAATGTTAGTGCTTGTGAGATGTGCACAGGCTGGTATGCCAAGGTCAACCCAATGTCATCACAGGCTTATAAGAGAAAAAGAGAAGTAGGGGACTCTGAGCAGGGAAAGGAGCTGTGTGGATGGAAACAAAGGAGAAGGAGGCTGGTATTCGAAGGTGCTGGTGGCCTTAAAGAAGGAACAAGGGAGTCATAAAACAAGATATCTAAATGGCTTCTGTGTACCAGAAGGTACTAGAACAGATAGGAAACAGCATCTTTCCCAGAGCCCACAACACCTTGGTTTTAGCTCTGCAAGACCTATTTCAAATTCTGGCTCCATTAGACTTGTGGTAATTTGCAGGGATAAGGGAACACAAATGTTGTCTCTCAGTTGTCTCAGATTCTCCCAGAAAAGAAACCCACAAATCTTAATTTAACTTGGGGATCTGTATGACATTCTAAATGACCAAGCATTTTCATTATTGCGACCTAGCTTCCCAATGTCAGTATCTGCTGGTTGGAATATAGAGCTCAAGTCCACGTATTCACTGCAGCCATGGTAAATGCTGGTAGAATATGGAGGAGGAGGGGGAGGAGGGAGAGGAGGAGGAGGAAAGGAAAGTCATTAGAGAAATTTCAGAAGGCAGGAAAAACACAGAAATACAGGAAGGAAAAGGATTGTTTTGGGTTTTGGTTGAGAATAAGTCATAACATCAGTCCAATCCTCTTAGAAGTGGAGAACATACAAACTTTGTAATTTGTGCCTCACTGACTTTTAAATACTACATAGCAGGAGAAGGAGCTGACCTTCCTAGCTGTCTCACAGATTAATGCTGAAGTAGCAACAGGCATAGCTAGTGGATTCTAGCAGTGTGGTTCTCAAAGGCAGACGTGCCTGAGAGTGTTAGCCGCAATGCAGATTCCTAAGCCCTGACTCTAGCATTCTGATACCATGGGTCTCCACGGGCTTTGGCAGCAACTCTAAGACATCACCGTCACATGAGAAAATCGCTGGTCTTGTCCACGGTTTAAACTAGTACTGCTGCTCTAGTATTGTGCATCGAAATCTAGAACCGCAACAAAAGGAAACATAAGCAGCCATTTTGTACTCTCTCGGCTTTCTTGTCTTGGTGGGTGGGTGAACAAATCTTTGAACAAGGCAAAGGCTGAGGGGTGAAGCCTAGAGTGGCCTCCTCAGTCGCTTCAGCTGCACTCCCTGCAATGTCCAACACCCATACAAATACGGATCCGTTCATTTGTTCAAGAAGCCCAGGTTGAGGTTGGCAGAAGAACAGTAGGACAGACATACAAAAAATTCAAAGACATAGAAACAGATCCATCAAGGGCAGTTCTCATCATGTGACTCTGGAACCAGCAAGGCAGCATCAGCAGTGTCTGGGAACTTGCTAGAAATGCAAATTCCTAATCTCTCTCCCAAGTAAACCCCTTCTGGGGTCATGACTTGTGGTTTTGTTTCAGAGACCTTCAAAACTTCACTAAGTCTTGGACCATGTGAAGCCGGTATGCACTTCCTAATTTATATTAGGAAATTTATACTTACAGATCCCCAAAACAAGGCAGTAAAAACAAAAGATGAGAATAGCTGAGTCAGGAGGCTCACGGCAGCAGTACTTTCATGGCAACAGTAATTCCATTTCCCATGGCTGTATCCCCTCATTGAGGAAGAGCGATTCCAATGGAGTTAAGCCAATTCACCTGAAGCATTAAGAATGAGCTGCTGGGATTTATCCCTCCAGTTACTGAGTCAACAGGTCTGAAGACAGTGGACTGTTAAGAGTTGTGTGTTTGTAACAAAATCCTGGGTAATGCTAATGCTGCTGGCCCAGGGACCACAGTCATATAGATGGTAAAGTTGTGGTGCAGCATCCAAACCAGCTGACTTGCACCAGGCACCATGGATGGAAGTACTTAGCATCACTACGGACTCCCAGGACCTGCAGGTAGGGCAAACTTGAGTGTTGCTAGGTACTTGGGTCCATAAACCTACCACTTTACTCCTCCATATCTTAAAGAAAAAAGAGGCAGAAATTCATAGAGGAAAAGTACAGTCTAATTTCCAGCCCTGACTCCTTCAGTGCCTGGGGTCTTCTTACAATTTTAGAGAAAGCCGTGAGACAAAGGCTAGAACATGTGTAAATTCAGCTGTGAGATAGGCCAACCAGTCCTTCCTTTGGGTGGCAGAGGATTTGGGTTCCTGGTTATCTGCACTCTGTTACAAGACAGTTTTTCATTCAATAATGGGCTAAGAAAAATTGGATCCTAAAAAAAAAAAAAATCCCAACTTTTGGGAAAAAAAATCAGTAATCTTTTTTTAGGGGTTTGGGGCACAGGGGTGTGTGAGGTCCTTAGGTCATTTCCATTCTGACCCTGGCAGGATTTTTTTCCTAAGTCCATTCCTTTGATGTAAGTGAGAAAAGGTTTACAGTCTGATCCACAATCAGGGAGGCAACAAAAGAATTTCTCTTCCAAATTTCTCCTTTCTCATCAGGACTTAAGAATGAGTACAAGACCATGGTTCATCCGAGGGCAGTAGCTCCCAAACTTCTCTTCCACGTGTTTCCTCTGTTGCCAAGCACAAAGTGCAATCCTTCTATATCAGCAGGCAGCAAACGAGGAAACACAGCACCATACCACAATACCCAGTATGTCACAGGGAGAAGGGCATTCTTTATTTGCAGCCCTCCATAAACATGTGAGTTGCATATTCAGAAAGCCTGTTAACACCAAGCTTCTTCCCTGGCTTCACTGAGCAAAGAATAAGCAAGCAGAGACAGAACGGGGAAAATCCCCTTCATTTCAGTAGTTTTACCCATGTTCAGACATAGAAGGAAAAAGGAACCGTGAGAACAAAAATCGTGCTTCATTTACAAATGCTGGGAAAAGAAATTAGGATTTGGGACAGGAATTATCCTATACAAAGTAAAAAATAGGCTTCAGTCTCAGCCATTCTCTTTGAGACAGTTTGTCTTCCAAAAATCGAACAATTTCTCAGCTGAATTTTTGAGGGGATTAGTTATTTTTAAAAGGAAAAAAAAAACCCTCAGAAGCTGAAGCCAGCTTTTAGAACGACACACATAAGCTGTTTGCCGTATTGAGTCAACACCTGGGGCATTGATTTGAAAGCCAAACGCAGGCTGTTCACCTGCATTGCCAAGGATAACAGAAGCAACTGTCTCGCTGCCATCAGAGAGAACCACGTCACTGGGGCTCCATCTGCAACTGCCTTTGAGGACCAAAGATAACCAAAGAGGGAAGGCTTTGTTGTGAAGCCTGAACTTCAACTTAGGAGCCTTCCCCCTTTCCAGAGATCACCTGTGTTTTCTAGTTTAAAATGATTTTTTTTTTCCTCCAAGCCCACCAAATTCTTCTTCCTCTAAATCTGTCCTCTATCTGGTTTCCCATCTTCAGCCTTGCTTATTCAGCTAAGCACTGTTGCTATTGCTACCCAGCCCCCAAGCTTGTTTGGCTGGTCTTTCCCAACATTCCAAGCAGTAATGGTCTCATTGACCCAGTAATTAAAGAAGTCCTCTGCCTCCCCACTCTGGCTGGCTGCCCTCCTGCTTCTCCCCTAGTATTCTTTTAGTAAGACCACCAACAGATGGATAGAGATTTTTCACCCTTTCAAAAGCTTTCTGTTTTTCCCATCTCATCAAGCATATCTCAGCCAAGCGTAATTAGCTTAAGGCTTTTGAGTCCTCACAGGAGATCTGTTAAAAAGACCTGAGCAATTTCAATAAAGAGCTTGAAAAGCAAATCCTGAAGGCTGTGCCTAACCACAGGAGAGCCACTATTATTTTGAAGCAAAGATCTCTCTCTTCCTCACATCTCCCTTCCTTCAGGCATTTTAAAATTCTCAGAGTATTCATGAGGCCTCCGGGGGCTTTGGGATCTTTTGGACCTTTATTGGGTAGGTGGGATATTTAAGCACTTTCTCTTGAGCAGGTCAGCCCTTGGCTCCTTTTAATTGATTTAAATCGTGGGGTGCTTTTCGGGGAGTCTTAAGATACTCCCAAATGGCCAACAGTTTGTTTGCTAAGTCTCTTAGACTTTTCATTCACTTTTTTTTCATCCTTTAGTTATTGGAAAGGAGCTGGTAAGCTTCCTTTGTGGTTCCGAACAGTTGATAATGAAGGCTAAATTAATTAACTGCAATACAGATTTGCACCCTACCTTTGAGTGGTGGTGACCCTTAAATTTTGAATAACCATATGTATTGCAGTGTTGATCCCACAGCCCTAGCCCTTTCTGCTCCCACCTATGGGAGAAAGCAAGTGTTTGAGATGAAATTAAACTCTGTTTTCATTAAAATGAAGTGGAGTAGAGCTTAAGTCTCTGTAGCTCATTTTGCTTGTGGGATGTTGGAGAGGCCTGGCCTCACTGGTACTGAGTGGTAATGTGTATTTTCCCCATTCATTCCAGAGGAGGCTGGAACTCAGGTGTTGGGTAAGATGACAGTGTTCTCATGTCTACTTTCCCATTATCAAGACTCGGGGGAAGAGAATTTCCTTTGTAAATTGCCTAGCATCTCTTGCGTGCTTGAGGAACAAATGCAATGCTTGATTAGAATGCCTTTTGTTGTTGTGGGTGCGCTAACCAGTTTCTCTTTGCCTAGTGATGCCAAGCACTAGAGATGCATCAGCTTTTGAAGACTGTGCAGTGTAGGCACATACACTGCAGCTACAGAGAACCTCACAATCAGAGCTGAGGAGATCTCAGTTTTAAAACGGGAACATGTCCATGCAGTGTGATGGGAAGTTAGCTTGCCAGGCAGGTGCCTCAGACTTAGAGATTAATTTATTGTTATCTACAAAATATGACAGTATTTGAAGCAAAAATTGACTTGCAGACAGATGAACACAGGATGGATGTTTTCAGTGGGTATGACAAATAAAAATGTAATCTTTTATAGCTACTTTTCATAAATGTTTGTTTTTCACTGAAGGATGATGGATAAGAGAGAATGATGAGGCTGCACCGTTGTTACTAGACTATCTCAGCCAGAGAGACATGTCGTTCTGAGTCACGGAAACACGTAAGATTGTTACAGGATGAATAAGGCCAAGAGCAGAGAAGACACGGCTTACACAGCCTTCACTTTATAACAACAGTGATAAAGCAGAGGGATGATTAGCTAATGGATGCTACAGTGTCCCCAAAATATACAGAAATGATCTCTATGGAGCTCACAGGACAGTGTGACCATTGCCACAATGCTGGGAACTGGTTTGTTCCATTTTTCTAAACAGCTGTGCTTCATCAGAGAACTCTGGGGACCAGTTACTTACATTTCGAAATTTTCTAAAATGCTTTCTCTGTTGTAAAGTTCCAAAATTTCAGGTGTTAGAAAGTAAAGTTGACTTGCCCAGGGTCATACACATTCACTGGTGGAGTGAGGACCTGGAGCACATTGTCTAACTTTTCACGTTTCTTTCTCCCTTGGCTCAACGTTTTCCCACCTTTCTCTTATATGCTACTCTAAGTGCCTGGTAAGGTAAAACACTGCATTTTAACTTAGCTTCTTTCAGAGATGGTAAGGAGTTGGAACTGCCTAGTCCCATGCCACACCCTCTAAGGCCCTAAGCCCTATGATTTTCCTTTCAGATTTCCTTACTGCTGAAACCCATCTGCCAAGGGGTGTGTGCAATGGAGAATTCATTACCTTTCAGAGCGGGTCTCCCATTCTCAGATGATTTTTAATATTCATAGGGAAACTCAGCTTCTTTGCTGAATCATCTGCTGATTCACCACCAGTACTTCTGTACAGAGGGAACTAAAACAAACCTAGACATGTGACAAAACTCCCTGTGAACATCATCATCTTGCCAGTCACTTAATGCATTCTGCTTAGTCCACACAGCTCTAACGTCTTCAAGCTTCTATTTTCTTGACTGTTTACTTTCCTTCTTTCCTAGCCAGATTTGCTTACTTCTCTCTCAAGCATGCTACAAAACTGTATATATACCCAAACTCATGTTGTCTATAGGGACTATATGATGTAACATGTGTAACATTCTAGCGGTAGTGTCAGACATGTGGAAAACGCTCATTCAGTGCTAATTATTGTGACTATCAGTGTTCTACATAGATGCCCATTGTTAGTTATTTAGTAGCGCTCTTACCCTTCGAGGAAATGTCACAAAACATGACAGAATCCACTAACAAGAGTTTTATTAAGATAGGAAAGAGAGACAGACGTGACAGGCCTGTGAAAACACACATGAATAAAGAGATGGAGCCAGGAATATGGCGCCGGCTTATAAAGGCTGGGCTGCACCTGCACACACAGGCCCATGTGACTATTCCACGCATGTGCTTAGATCACATGGTTGCGCTGCTCTCTACACAACCACGCAAGCCACAGGGTCCGGGTCACACGAGACGTTTTGACCTGGAAATGGTTATTTTGACCCGGAAATGGCTAGGCAGAAGCCGGGCATGCACAACCATGGGGGCATATTGTGAATCCCTATCACCCATATCCCAAGTCAAGGCACAAACTCACATTTTGTTTAAACAGTGAGAAACCTAAGAACTACAAGAACACTGGATCAAAGTTTACCTACTGCTCCTAATTACTCAGCAATCTTCTCTTAATCCTTACAAGTACCACATGGAATGATGAGGGTGCTGGAGACAGTCTAGCTACTTTCATCTTCTAAATGTGCCAAAGCTGGAAGCCTAGTAGATTTCCTCTAAGCTACTGATATCTTTGATCATGAGATTTCATTGAAGAAATGCAGCCAATCAACAAAAGTCCCCCCACCCTTTGTCTTCTGGAAGATGTGCTATGTCTGTTTGTTGTAGCTGCTTCTGTCCCCATATAGAAATAACAAGAATTGCCAGCAACTTCAAAATGTGGCCTAGAAGAGTGCCTGCAAACCTAGGAACTGGACCATCTATGGAGGAAGACCCATGTGCTCCCACCGGTTGTTCATGTTTGGGTTCCAAGAAGTAACTGCCACAGCATGTGTCATATGACTATGACAATGGCAGTCAGTATTTCTAGAGAAACCCATCAAAATACCACATGTGAGCATAAACTCGGCTACTTGTCAGCTTAGAGATTTAAGTTTTATTTTTAATTCTGTACTTACTTGTCATCCTTGGTGGGTGCTTTTTTATTTACTAGAACTCTTTCAAATGTTGCTGTTGGAATCATGGTGTGCAAGAGAACCCAGAGAAACTATAATGTCACTGTTTGTCATGACACGGATGTGTGTGTTCATGCAGATCAGTGGAAAGAAGACTCAGAGGCATGTTAAGAATGAATCTAGGGCTGGAGAGATGGCTCAGTGGTTAAGAGCACTGGCTGTTCTTCCAGAGGTTCTGAGTTCAATTCCCAGCAACCACATGGTGGCTCACAACCATCTGTAATGAGATCTGGTGCCCTCTTCTGGCCTGCAGGCATACATGCAGGCAGAGCACTGTACACATAATAAATAACTAACTAACTAACTAACTAAATAAATAAATAAATAAATAAATCTTAAAAAAAAAAAAGAATGAATCTAGCCTTTCATGGCTGCAGGGGGTGTCCAGCCTTGAAGGACTGAAGTGCTTTCCTAGGGCATTTTTATTTCTCTCTATTACAGTTTAGCCAGTTGATTTCCATATGCTCAAAACAACCTGTAAGGAGCTCCCAAAGATACAATGCAAATTCCTAGATTTCTCAGGTACCAGGGTTTTCCGGGTTTTTTTGAACCAAGTTTTGCATAGGCTTTGTATCCTTAGGAGACTCTCAGACAAGAATCACATAGGTCAGCTAGAGAAATAAAAGGTATTGGTTAAACAAAGGATGGATTAGGGCTAGGTGCTATGCTCTGGAGCCAGGTCAGGTGTAGCTCAGCAGGAATGCAACCACACTATAATCCATGTCAATCATTCTACCACCCATCATCATCACCATAAGGTCCATGTTCTCAGAAGCACCAATTGAGGGCAAGCAGAAATTTAGATCCTGACAAATCAGTTGCCTGGAATAAACTGTTGAGAGAGACAATCTGAATTCTAATCTTCCTGTATCATTCCTGATGGGTTCAATCTGAGAGGATAGGGAAGTAAGTTTTATTCCCCTGTTCTTCATTTTAAATGATAGACTTAAGCATCTTGCCTCCTCATAATCTTCTTAATTATTAGTGTCTTCAGCATCATTAATTATAGAATTACTAGTCATAAAAATCACATCTTAGAAAAAGGCAGAAGGGATGAAGGCAAGGGGGAGAGCTGGGGGGGCTTGTTATGTTGGCACTGGTACATTTGGATCAATCAGCCAGCATTGCACAACCTCACTGTGGAAAGCTGACCTTCAAAGGCCCTTGGCATCTCCCATTGGGTCAGTGTCTTGTGACTTTTTGCTCTGGGTACAAAATTCTATAGATGCTACTCTGTTATCTCAATATATGCCAGTGATCATAGCCACAGTGGCCAAAGACTATAAAAGAAGGATATTTTGTCTTACCACACCATCTTGTTTTCCCTGTAGAGTTGGTGTTTTGTACCAGCCATGGTATGACAACAAAGTTAGAAAAAAGAACAGAAGGATATCAGAGTCTTACTATTTTAAACTGCTTTGGGGTTTGCCTTCTTTAATGTGGATTTTGCATTCAGCTATGAGGAAGTCTCTGAAAGTCTTCCCAAACAGCAGATCCCCAGGTCCCCAAGGTGTGCATGAGATATATTCCCTGAGGTCTTGAAGGTATGAGAATCCTTTGAGGATATACCATCAACTCCATCCCTCATGGGAGACAGACTTAGAATCCCCTGGTAGTCACTTCCTCCAATCATATTTGAGGCCCTTATGGATCTAGATGCTTTATGATTACTGTTCAGAACTGGAATAAAAGCAGCCTGATGAGGGCATAGACTCAGAATCCCAGAGCCAGCAACTATTCTCTCTCAACACATCTTAAATGGTCTTTTCAAAAACCAAGATTTTTCCACAGACACTGTTTCCTTTGCAAGCCTAGCTAGTGCTTTTTAAACATTAGAAAGGTTATGAAGTCAAGAATGCCCGGATAAACTAAACCTAGCAAACTCAAGAGGGAATATCTTGCCCTAAGTGAAAAACAAAATGGTTTGTGTCAACTTGTGCTGGAACTGTTGATGGAGCAGAGATATCTGGGGCCATTGGTGGGACTATGAACTGGGGACCTGAATGAGTGAGTCCTCATGTAGAGTGTGCCATCCCTCTCCATGTTAGTCAATAAGGCTGTGAGAACAGATACTAGCAAGTTAGCATTTTCTGAAGGCCATCAGACTGTGACAACAGGATGAGATAGGAACCAGCACGCATGTCAGAGCTGGGAAGCCACGGCAATCACCATGTTCCTGGAATAAGCTGGGTGACAATGCCCTTCTAGCCAGTGCTGGCTTCTACCTGATGTCTGTGAGGCAGATGCATTGTTTCTGTTGTCAAAATCTAGAAGAGAAGCTGAGTACTGAGAGGTCCTGAGGGCTCTGTGCTTTGTAGTTTGTTCTAGGACAGTTTTCATCCAGACTCCACAAAAAGATATGGAAATGAGATATACATGGGGGACACAGTGCACTTATTAAGAGGAATTCCTGTGTGAGTGAGAAAGAAACAGGAGTTAGAGTAGACAGGGAAGTCATCAACCCACCCTGTTAAGTGCTGCTCCTGAGGGAGGGAGGGAGGGAGGGAGGGAGGCTGGAAGGTATGCAAGGTAAGAAGGCTTTGAAGGCAAATCACTAGAGACCATTGCAGAAAACTAAGCCAAGAACAGCCCTGTCTTAATATCCACACTGGCAACATCCTGTATGAAGGGCGACCTGGAACAAGTAGAGTGATGGTTTCCAGAAGGGGTTCATTCTGTACTCTTAGTTAAGATTAAGGCTTCACATCTCACAACTCCAGGGGTCACACTTTACAGTGGTTATGTACTATGGAGATGTATCAAATGAAGTCAGCATGGCAAATGAACACATTCTGGCCATTGACAAGTGTGAGAGGTTCTTGGGAACTCAACCTTTTCTTTGCTGATAGCCATTTTTCTGAGCTTGGGTGTAGGGGGTAAGCTTGGTATAGAGGATAAGCTTGGGTGTAGGGAGTAAGCCTAGGTGTAGGGGGTGAGCTTGGGTGCAGGGAATGATATTGAGTGTAGGGAGTGAGCTTGGGTGTAGGGGGTGAGCTTGGGTGTAGGGGGTGAGCTTGGATATAGGGGGTGAGCTTGGATATAGGGGGTGAGCTTGGGTGTAGGAAGTGAGCTTGGGTGTAGGGAAGCTCTCTCCTAGCATGCATGTGCTAAATCCCAAGTAAAAACAAGGAGAAAAGCCTCATGCCAGTCTTTAGCTTTCCTCTCTTTCTCCCTGTGTGCCTCTTTCCTCTGTTTCTCCCCCTATGCCTCCTACCTCTCCCCCTGGTCCTCTCCATCATTGATGGCATAGGAGTGAATGTTCTGTTTACTGGTCCTTTCTCACCAGATGGGTCTCCTGTTTGATTGTAAATGAGAATCACCTAGTGAGCTTTCAAGACTCCCACCACCAGGCCATGCAGCTGATCAATTAAGTCTGAAGCTCAGGATGGAACAAGCATAAACATGCTTTAAAACTCCCTAGGTATTTTCCTTATGCAGCTAAGGATGAGAAGAAACTCAGCTGAACAACACCCTCCCCACCCCACCCCCTGCCCCCTGGAGTGGCACTGGCCTTCCTGGCTTCCCACTGGCTAAAATGGTAATTGGCTGCTTAGGAAATGTGATATGCATGTTGATGAATAAAGCATGAGTGGAATATTTTAATATCTGATTATAGTCTTTATTATACAAATGCTGTTTCTTAGTTTTAATGTTCAGATAAATTTATTTGGCTTCACTGAGGTTATAAAGTGAAATATATAGTTTATATTTCTTTTTATTAACACATGATTTGTACATATTAATGAGCTTCAATGTGACATTGCTCCCCATGCACAGAGTGTGCAGATCCTATCTAACCATCCTTGTTCTCACGTCTTCTCCCACTCCCAATCCCACCGATCACTGTTCTATTTTCAAGCTATTTTTTAAACTTGTGCCTATAAAAAAAATAACATGCAGTACTTCTTCCTATGCTGGCTTATTTCATTTACCTGGTGGTCTGCAGTTCTACCCATTTCTCTTTATGACTGAATAATACTCCATTACACATGTATACTCTATTTTCCTCCCTCCCGTCTGCTGATAAGCACCTAAGCTGACCTCAGATCTTAGCCATTTAGTGTGAATAACCACAATACACACCGGCATGCAGGTACTCATTGGTATGCTAATTTTATTTTCTTTGGATATATGATTAGGGTGGATTACTAAAGACTCTCCATACGCCTCTGTAGGGGCAGAATTAAGTGGTAGTATTGATTTCCATTGACACCCACAGTGTATACGATTTACTTTTCTCCACATCCTCCAGCATTTGTGACTTTTCTGTGGTTTTTATTTTATTTCATTTTATTTATAACAGCCATTCTAACTGCAGTGAGTGTTGTGTTATTGTTGCTTTGATTTGCCTTTGTCTGGCAGCTAATGATAATGGACTTTTTTTTCATATATTTAGTATGTGTGTTTATTGCTTCATTTAAAAAATACCTACTTAGATTATTTTGTCCATTTTTAATTGGTTATCTTACACTTTTATTGATACATTTTTCAGTCCTTTGTGTATTCTGGGTATTAACTGTCTGTAAAACGAATGGCTGGCAAATATCTTCTCCCACTCTGTTGGCTGTCTCCCCTCCCTTGTTCCTGTGCTATTCAAGAGCCCCATTGTGTTTGACCTGGCTCGTTTTTCAAGTTCTGCTTTTGTTCCCTGGGCTGTGAGGGTCACAAACAGATAATCAGTGTCGGTGTAGTATCTTGGAGTGTTTCCCTCATGTTTTATTCAGGTAGCTTCAGATCTTCCAGAGTTATTTTAGGTCTTTGATCCATTTTGGTCCAAAGAGAAGAACAGGGCCGAGTTTCAGTCTTGGGCATATGGGTATTCCTCTTCCCAGGCACCATTTGTTGAAGGGACTGTTCTTTCTGCAGGGTGTGTTTTGGTACCTTCTGTGAGAATCAGTTGACAAGAGTGTGTAGGTTCACTTACAGGACTCTCTCCTGTCCCATTGCCTATGTGTCTCTTTTTAGTACCAATACCATGTTGTTTGGGTTATTGGGTTCCATTATATGTCCAGAAATAGGTCTTGGTGATGCCTCTGGTTTTGTTCTTGCTGCTCAGAAGTTCTTTGGTTGTTTGGGATCTTTTGTGCTTTGGAATTTTAGGACCTTTTTTTTTTTTTTTTTTAGATCTGTGAAAAATATCATTGATATTTTCATGGGGATCATATTAAATCCATAGTTTGCTTTGGGGCATTTTTATAATATTGATTTTAATCCATGAACATGAGGAATGACATGGGTCGTTTTGGGGTGACCTCTTCAATATCTTTCAATGTTTTGTAATTTTCATTGGTGAGATTTTTCACTTTGTTTAAGTTTGTTCCTACATTGTTTTATTCTTTTTGTGTGTTGACTTAGTAACTATAATAAGATTAGCTTTCAGGAGTTCATTGTTGATGTATGGAGGAATTGCTGATTTTTGTATGTTGATTTTCGAAATATATTTATTCTTTGATAATTTCATATATATACAAAATGTACTTTGATCATACCCATCCCCCATTGCCCCTCCTAGATCCTCTCAGACCATCCCAGCCCATCTCCCTCTCATGCCCTCCTTTTTCTTTTCTTTTTCTCCTTATGTCCCGCTGTGCCCAATTAGTGTTGCCCATATGTGCGCGGTTTTAGGGCCATCCACTGGAGGATTACCAATCTACCAGTGGCCACAACCCAAAGGAAAAATGACTTTTCCTCCCTGAGCTACTGTCTTTGCCAACAGATCCTCGGCTAGGGATGGGGCCTCATGAGCTCCTCTCTGATGTAATCCATACTGGAATTTTGACTGGCTTGATGTTATATATATAATATGATTGTTTTAAAGTCTGAATGTACTGTTATATTTTCTTTTTCATTATTACAACTTATATTTTATCCTCTCTACTGTTTCAATTAGCTTACCCTGTAGCTAATGGGACTCTCATTCATACTTCACTGAATTTGGATCGACTCTGTGCTACCACCTTTCTCTCACATTCCCCTGCTTTCCAACTTCCACCCCCAGAGTTTTCCTGTCCACTTTCACATCACAGTCCGACTACTTTACTAAATTGGTTTGTTACTTCTAATATTCTCTTGGCGGTGACTTTTTAAATTTTTTACACATAAAATTTTATTTGCCAACAGGGATTAATATATATATATATATATATATATATATTTTTTTTTTTTCCTCCATTGTGATTATCCTAGCTAAAATTTCTACCATTATATTTAAATCTGTGAGAGTGAGCACCCTTGTTTTGTTCCTAACTTTAGAGAAAATGCTAATATACCTTCCCAGTTCACTGAGATGATAGCTGTGGATTTGCCATACATACAAATTGTGCATATATATCTCTGTGTATCAAACCTATAAAACTTATGTTGATATATAATCCTCCTAAATCTAATTTGAGCAGGGCTTTTATTATGAACTAACACTGAATTTTATCAAATGATTTTTCTGCACCTATTCATTCAGTTGGTGTGATTTCTTGTGTGTTGGTTGAATGAGAAATAATCCTCCATAAACTCACGTATTTGGACATATGGTACCCATAGCCGGTGCTGTTTAGAGAGATGGTGATTGCTTGTTAGTATCTCTGGTACTGGTTAAATCAGTAGTAACAGGAGGCCTAAAGAGCTCTTCTTCTTATGAGACAATGGTACAGACCCAGGTGCTTATCAGAAGGTGGTAGCTGGAACCAGTCTGTGGTCAGAGGAGTGTAGGTAAAGGGTCATCGCCCTTCCTGCTGTTATTGTGGGTACCCGTCTAGGAGCAGGAGCTCAGTGACCCCAAGATGTTCACACCCATGGATATAGCAGTGACTGGTGCCAGTCACTTTTATCTGTCCCCCCTAATCAGGCTTTAAGTAGGGACTAGACAAGTCTAAGGACAGCCGGAGTTCCTCCCCGAGCCTCCTCTAGCTATGCACACCCAGGGAGTTTTCTTATCCCACTGTTCATCTGAAGTACTTACCAAGCAGCAAGGTCAGACGAGCCATGCCTAGAGCTGAGGAAAGTCCTCTCCAGACCTCCTTAGGCCTGTTTGCTTGAAGAGTGATATTGCTCAGGGCTGCCTCAGCGTGCCACTGTTAGCATGGCTTCAGTGGAATCACAGACTTTTCCCCCAACACTGGTCTCAGAGGGAAAGCTCCCCTGACATTCTGGGTCTTAAAGGCCTTATATAATCGTCTCTGTCTGTGTCACAACACCCTTGTATTACAGTACAGGGCATCCAATGATTTTGAGTCAGATTCAATCTGCTGGAATATATTAGATTCATCAGGTTGGTTTTCCACCAAGCCCCCAGAGAGATGGAAATATGAAGAGCTTCTAATCCTCTAGAGCAATCCAAATTCATGCAATAGCTACTTTCTCAAGCTGGCTCCTGGATTTAGGATCCAAGGCCCACTGTTCATTTGGAGATGAGTTGTGATCAGTTTTCAAATGCAAGCTATGTGCAGATTTCAGTTTCTTTAAGTGGATAACAAACCTCTGAAGAATCTAGAACTTCCCAATAGCCAAAAACACCTGACAACACCCATGCTGATAACTTTGCTGGGATGCTATTTCACCAGCACCCACACCACAGAAGGGGAGCTTTCCTGCCGCTGGTTGTGGAGCATGGGCACAAATGCCAGGATATTTTGTTTATCTTTCTACGCTGTGGTCCTGGGTCTCTGAATTATACAAAGTTCTAGTTTTTCTCATGCTGGCTTCCAGTGTATTCTCACACAGTCAGTTACCTCAAAAGGCAATCACATATCTGTTTCCTTGGTTCTTCTTTGTGGAGACAGTGATTGATGGGTACATATGTTTTGAAAGTCCCTAAGCTTACATTCTTAATCAGAGAAAAATAAATGTTTGACAGGGCAGATGTGTCATGGCAGAAAGAAAGGGTGGAGCACAAATGCCCTTTGATACATTGTTAGTTCAAGGTAACCAACAAAAAAGATAGACAAGTATGTTACCTATAGAAATCTGAGAAGTTGTTTCTTAAGTAATACATAGCATCATTGATCATAAAAAAAATCAGCATTTTCTACCCAAGGCAAGTAAATAAAATACTAACACAGTCTAGATTGTTTAACTGAAAGTACAAATAGATATAATATGTTTATCAGTCAGGGTTCTCTAGAGTGGCAGAACATATAGAATGAATCTTTCTGTATATATAGAAAAGGGATTTATTAGAATCATTAACAGGCTATGGTCCAAATAATCCAGCAATGGCAGGCTATGAACAGAAAGTCCAAGAATTCAGAAGTCGACCAGTCCAGAATACTGGATATCTCCAGCTGGTCTTCAGTAGATGCTAGAATCTCAAAGTAGGCTCTCATGCCAGTGAGGGGACAAATTGCCAGCAAGGCAAGAGTGAGCAGGCAAAGCACAAAAGCTTCCTTCTTCTATGTCCTTATATAGACTTCCCGCAGAAGGTATTGCCCAGATTAAAAGTGTGTCTTCCCACCTCAAGATCCACATCAAAAGTGTGACTCCCTGCCTCAAAGGTCAGGACTAGAAGTGGATCCACCCTCTTCAAACCAAGCAAAAAGTCTCTTACAGATGTGCCCTCCAGTAGTTCATTCTGTTGTGGGATATTCACTAGAGAAGACTTCTCAGACATGGGTTTAAGCCAAGAGAAAGTCTTATTAGCTGGTTGGTGGGCACAATGGGTATTCGGTATCCCATTGTAGCCCAAGACTTTTTTAGGAAGAGTTTTTTTTTTTTCCCCCGATACAGGGTTTCCCTGTATAGTTTTGGTGCCTGTCCTAGAGCTTTCTCTGTAAACAAGGCTGAGTACTGGCATTAAAGGCATGGGCCACCACCACCAGGCTCAGGAAGAACTTTTAGTATAAAAACCATGTTCTGAATTGACATGCTTCAGTTAACAAGAAGTTAGCCAGAAGCAGAACTATGGAAGTGAAAAAGCAAGGTTAGTATATTTAGAGACTTTCACAGATTATGGACTTTGACGGATTAGGTCTTTTTTTCATTTTTGGCAAGTGGTGCTGTCTACGTGCTGAGTTTTACAACCCTCATGACACTTTCACAATAGTCAGTTGTGCTAAGATCTGGGTGCCTACTAAAGTCTCAACCCTTGTTACAAATCTCTTATGTTTAGACTGAGATAAGAATAAGGTCTGACCCTCTTAAATTTTGCCCTGTAAGCTATCTAATAAAAAGTACATATTAAAATTCACTATTAGGATCCCACTGTGATGCATGACAAGGGGTGGGTTGGGTGTACCCTCCCAAGCAATGTTTCTCTTGTTTTGTTTTTTGTTTTTGTTTTCAAATACCATCACGATAGCATATGGAATGCTTTAACACCTGCTTGCAGCAGTGTTAAATGGTCAGGTGACAACACTCTGCTTCTCCATGGCCAAGTGCTTCCATTTTAGTAACAACCTACCAAGAGTTGCTATATTTATAGTCTTGAAAGTTTTGTATCACTCCCTAGAGAGATATAGGGAAAGGAACATTTACAGAGAATTCACAGAGTGGCATTCCAATTTACCACCCTGCAGATTCTTCTGACCATGACTGTAAGTAATGGCATTCTATTAGTGCCAGAAGGTTGGAGCAGATGGTTTGGTCTATGAGCCAGATGCATTGTATTCAGACGTTCTAAGAAATAGCTGTTTAGAAAGACCCTAGGTAAACAGAACATTGAATTGGATGCTAGAGAGGGGAAGTGCCATCCTGTCTGTACCCATTTACAATCAACTAGATCTTCACCATCAATGCTGTCACATAACTTCTCTAAGAACTTCAAAATGAAGGAGGGGACACACTGGTACAAATTCCCATCTGGCCTTAACATGTCACATATTAAGCCATTTCCTTCACTATAGGTAGTGTCAATGTTTGTCTCTAGACTTCCCTAAAGTTCTTTTACCACCTCTATTAGCATTAAAATATGGGCCTTCTTGTAGTGTAGCTCAGTTTTATGATTATGTGAGAACTTTGTCCAAGAGGTGTCAATACATGAGTGGCAGCTTTGTTATACCGAAGTTGTAAGCATTAATAGCCTATAACTATAATCTCTAAATTAGAATACCAGTTGTCTTAAACTACAAGTCATGGGTGAATTATCAGATAACTCAGCCTAATTTCCCCCTTCTCATTTGTGATGGTGTGGGAAGAGAGGAACCTGATCGCCATCTGGGTTCAATAGAAGCCAAGGAAAAAATAACAGGATAGCTTCTCCAATATCCGTGGGCCATGTCACTTTCCCATTCATTCCCATTTGTCCCAGCCAAAGCATCTGCTGTAGTGTTCAAAGCACCTGTCTTCCCATGCTTGGTCTTTGGGGGTAGAGTTCCTACGGCTAAGTAAAGACCCTACCCTCACTTTCCTTGGTAACCAGTGGCCCCATCAGAGATCCTAATGTGCTTTCTATCTGGGTTGAGGTAGAGTGCTTTTGTAATTCATTAAACCAAGTTTTATTCTCTATCTGTAGAAAGGTAAAAGGAAGAAAAAATGGAAGGCAGTGTTTAATAACAATGATTTGGTGCTCACATCTCTTTCTCTCTCAGCTTACTGTCTTCTGATACACAAATAACACCTAAGGCTCTTGAAGGAGATTCACATGTATGTGAATGTGTTTGTTTTTGCATGTGTTTGTTTTGTTGTTGTTATTGTTGTTTTGTTTTAATTTTATATTTGGTCTTGAAAACCAAAACCTACCTTCATGTATAAATTCTAGTCCTTTCTTTTTTATTCAACTACATTGGTACTATTGATTCAATCATTAAAACTCAACAATTTCCATGCAGCTTGAACACCATATGTTAGGCAAACATACAGCACTCTTCCCAGAACCATGGTTCTAAGCAGTTTAACATCAATGGCGCCCACATGGGCTTCTCCTGCATGTGCCAACCCTGGATATCCTACAATCATAGTTGCCAGGAGAATTAGAGCAGAGTCCTCATCCAGTTGCTCATCATTAAGCTCTCTCACCAGTTCTGATTCAGATATGACAACTGTTGCACACTTTAATTGAAAAGCTGTATGGTATGCTTAATGAGTTCAGGTATAGAACTCTCCCAGATATGATGAATGTTTTTTAGAATCTATAACTTCTTTGTATGGCCCTACTAAAAACAGACAAAAATAATGCCCACTACATAAGCAAAAAAAAAAAAAAAAAAAATAGGTGATGGCTATATGAGATTAAATTTAGGCCACCCCTAAAATGAGCCTTCCTTTCCCATGTAGCCTATCTTTTGCATTTTTATTAATACACATTTTAAGTTTGCTTTTAAAAAGATATTTCATTGCCATTGTTTCTATCATAATTTTTTATATTTTATTAATAATATTGAACCTGAGTGCTTGATTACCATTGCTACCTTTACTTATGGCTGCTACATATAAATACCTTTTTTCCTTTTTATGTGTGGGATATCAGGGATCTTTGTACATGTCAGACAGGCACCGTCCATTGACAGGTACAGCCAAGGTCCATCTTTTGTTTATAGTGTGTATATAAACTGTGGTCACTCACATTTAATTTAAAGGTGAGAAGGAACATAGATAACATCCTTTCCCACACATTTATCCTCAAAATGAAGAAATTGAAGAGATGACCTTTCCATTTTCAGACAGAAGATTAGTGGATAATCAAGACAAGAAATGGGACTCCTGAGTCTTTATTCAGGCTCTTTTCCCAACTTCTTTTCACTTCTCTCTTTCTTCTTAAATATTATTGTTATTTGATTTGACTCATAAGTTGGTTCTCTACCTCTACAAATGACTCACAAAGAACCTGATAACTTCAAGTTCTATTTCAGTACATGGTAATGTCACAGAATTCTAGATTTTTATAAGAAAGTTTCTAGATATCTCCAGCTTACCCTTTTCAACACAGAACTTTTAATATCTGCTCTTATCTGCAACTCTACATCTGAGCGCATGGCAGTTCCATCAGGCTGGATGCTTTTATCTAAAATGTTGAAGTTGTCTTGGCCTCTTGTTATTCCGAAGTCTAACCATCCAATTTTTCACCACTACCTATCAGTTAATTTTCAAAATATCCTCTAATGTAATCACATCTCCTACCTCATCCACTGCCACCAACAGTCACGACTACCTTTTACATCAATTACTGCAATACCTTGGTTCCCTAACTTCATCTGTAGGGATGTTGCTGTTCTTATCACAGTTGGATGACTCTTTTATGATATGTGCATGTCTCACTTCTCAAAATTTCCAAGTCTTGTGTAGAAGATAATTCTGCAGCATCCCTGCAGTGGCACTTGTGCTTGTGACTCCTTGTCCCCTTGTGTCTCATACTTGTTTTTTCCCTGACATCAGTTTCCTTTATTTGCTCATATCTGTGTTTTAATTTGGATATAGGCATGCTCCTACCTCAGGGTTTTCCCACTTACTACTTTCTTCCCTGAATACTCACTCTTACAAATCCTAACATAAGCACCTCTAGATCAGGAACTTTTTCTGAATCTTGGCTTCTGAGTCCCCAGAATCCAACTGGGGACTTGTGCTCAGCTCCCAACATACACACCATGTGTAACTATCTGGGGTTGAGATGAGCTGTCCTCACCAACAGTTGTTTTTCTCTTTGGATGTGTTGTGGTGTCGTGTGGCCCTCATAGAAACAACAGACATAGAACTAAAGTGATTTGTTTAGGTTCTAAACTACTGCATTAGAATGGAACTCAGCTTCCTGGCCCCATTGGTCACATCAGTCTTCCTCTCTCCTCAAGCTTCTTTGCTGCCCTCTGATTGTCCTGCCCACATTTCTGTTCCTGGAGCAGGCTAATTTACCACTGGAGCCATTGTACCAGGCTGACTCCTTGAGAGAAATGTGTTCCTAGATCTTCTTTTAACTGGACCCCTCAGGCAGGTCTCGTCTGAGGCTTTGCTCCTAGCTAAGCCCCTCTCCAATTACTCTGGCTGAATAGCCTTCTTTTCCTGTCTCTATGATTAAAACCTTCCCCATCCTGATCACTGTAATACCAGAGGCCCACAATGTGTGATACACAGCCAGTACCTACATTATATGTGGAGGACTAATGAATTTCATTAGTCTAGCAATCAAGGTCTTGAGACTTTTCCCTGCAAAACAGCATCAGCCCATAGAGCTGAAATGATGTATTGGCAAGTCCATCTCCAGTAGCCTGTGAAAGTATATGGTCAGGAAGAATGTTTAATTCATAGTCACTCCTCCTCCCAAGATCTCTCACAGCTTGTGGTATCTAGCAACTTTCCATAGGTGTTGACTAAGCTTCAAGGAGGCTATAGAAAGACCAAGGGCATCTTCATCAAGTTCATTTCACTTGGCAGATGGGGAATGTGAACCACAGTGCATAAAGTATTAAAGGGTAGACATCATGAAATGACCAGGGAGGCCTAATGAGGACAAGTGCAAAGTAAACTTAAGATGTAAAGAAAATAAATGCCTAGAAATAGGCTCAGAGGGAAAAGGAATACAAAATCAATTCATATTGTCAGTTCAAAAACGTGTCAAGCTCTGGAAATTTACATGTCCTCCCAATCAGGTAGAAGACAGCATCACACAGGATCTATGTTAATAAGTCCTGCGAGTCAGCATTGTGACAACCCACACATATTCCTTACAACAGACATTCCAAATTTTTTCTTTTTCTTGAGTATGTCTCCAAACCTTTTCTCTTTTCCCATGGTCCTACCTCTCACCTTGCTGAGAAAACAAAGGCTCTTTAAGGGGAAATATGCAGCTTTTCATCTTCATCAAAATTGTCTCTGATCAGACACATATACCCTCTTCATCTTCTTCTGCATTGTCAACTAAGAATTAACCTTAACACTGCATCTGGGCCCTTCATATTTTTTCTAGCATTCAACACCCTGCTTCCTTAATTACTGCCAAATTTCCTGCATTTAATATCTCATTCCTTATTCATACTAGTTTGTCCTTTCAGCCTGTAAACATTCACAGATCTTTCCTACTTGAAAAACCAATGGATGTTATTATTGTCTCCCTGCCTCAGGCTTCTCTATCGCCCTTCATAACTAGGTGGCTTATACGCATTGGCGTATCATCTCTACCCTCTTGCTTTCTAGTTTTCTGTTAGCACGGGATCATGCCCTCACTTAAAGTCTCTGCTCTGCTTGCATCCCAAAGACTTGACTCTTGTTTTATCTAAAAATTCTTCCTTGAAGAATTTTATTCTTATTCTCATTTCTACCATAGATAAGACATTGATTTTGGAGTTCACTTAGATATTATAGGGGCCAAATATTGTTTGAGCATTCTTCATGAAATATCAAAATGATTCACAGACAAGTATAACTTAAGATGTGAATGAGTTTAAGTGGAATAGGCTAATGTAGAGTAATATGTTATAAAATAGTATGAAACACACATTTTAAAACATAATGCAGGGGATAATAGATACAAAACTGGCAGAATTTCATCTGAGTAGCCATGATGGTAGAACTGATACCTAAGCTGAGATCTGCATCAAAATTGAGACCTGCATCATAAGTAGCTGCCTGCCTTGGGATGGAGTCATGCTGAATGCTATAAAGAGTAGAAATAGTCAATAAAATGCACTGCAGGGGAATACGTTGGTAGTCACCTCTGTTTACCCCCCTGGGTGCTTGAGTCTCTATTACTACATCATCAGGATAACTGTTGTTTCTTTTAAACTACATTTTATTTTTAACAAATTGTTATACAAATTGATAAGAGTGCAATGTAAAGTTTCAATGTATTATGTGATATATAATGACTACATCAAGGCAATTAGCATATCATTGCCTCAAATATTTATAGTTTCTAGTAGCAATGGCATTAAAAGTGCTATTTTAGCTTTTCTGAACTGAACCAATATGTCATTGCTAATTATAGACATCTTGTTTCACAGTCACTAAAACTTAATCCTTCTAACTATAACTTGTACCATTGACCAGTCTCTCTGTTCTCTTTTACTCTTCTTTGGGCCACTAATCTGTTCTTTTATGAGATCAACTGTATTTGATTCTAGATATTGGTGATATCAAGCAATATTTATATTTCTATGCTTGCTTATTTTACTTACCATGATTTTCCTCTAGGGTCATCCATGTTTCTTCATATTACAGGTAGTTCATTATATGTAAGACTGAATAGTATTCCATAACCCACATATCTATACACCCTATTTTCCTAAATCATTCTTCCACCGATGAAACAGAGTTGATTCCATATCTTGGCCATAGGGAATAGTGTCATTAGATACATGGGTTGTCAGTGTCTCTTGGAAACATTGATGCCGTTATTATGGGTATATATCTAGTATTTCTTGAATATTTTGTTTTATGTAACACTTCAAGTGCTATCAGGCTATTAAACAGAATCTACGAGTCCATGGTTTAGCTGGGAAAAGACCAAATCAATGATCATAGTAAGTGTAGTGTGAGAGGGAAGAGCAGGGCCTAGACTGGGGCAGATAGGGAGGTGAACTTCAAAACAGCACTGTGCTCTCCAGCTGTAATGGCAAAGATAACTCTCCCAAAGTCATGTGATACAAACACTGTGGCTCTTTCTAATGCTACCAACTTGACATAAACTAGTCATTTTGTGATAGGGAATCACACTGAGAAACTGTTCTACCAGATTGGCCTATGGTGCATTTCCTTGATTGATGATTAATGCGAGAGGGTCCAGCTCACTATGGGAAGAGTCATCCTGAGTGGTATGAGAAAACAGTCTGAGCAAGCCAGTAAGCCTGCTCACTATTGCCTCTACTTGAGTTCAGTTCATGCCTCAAGGCTCTTGCCTTGATTTCCTGCCCTGACTCCTCTCAGTGATAGATAAACCCTTTCTTCCTCAAAGTTGCTTTTGCCCATGATGTTTTATTATACCAGTAGAAATCCTAAGAGAAGTGCCTCCTATATTATATAGGCAAACTGAAGAAGCAACCTCAAAACTTTAATACCTTTAAACGAGTAAAGGATACTTCTTCCTCAACCTCAAAGTGGTTCTGTGTTTGGATGAGGGACCATTGTGCAAAGATATTCAGGAACAGAGAATATCTTTTCCTTCTGTGCATCTGATACATTTCTCAAGGTCTCCCCATCCAGTGGATTGTCTACAGATATGCATTCTTGGGCCCCGCTACCAGTTGAAGCAGAGGCTCTGGGATAGGACAAAAAGGAGGTGTATTTTCCTGCTGCACCAGTGAAAACGATGCTCACTGAGTGAGGTTTAAGAAGCCCTGTTCAATACCTGGCAGAGGAGACAGGGGATTCGGAGTTCATTCCAAAGTCTTTTGGGTGTCAATCCCAGAAGTCAATCATTTCTGCTCACAGTCCTTTGGATGATACTTGATCATCAGGGCCCTGCCTAACTGTCCAAGTAGTTGGAGAATGGCCCAGGTCTGTACCTGACAGAAATGTTCCCCTCTGTTTGTTCCACTCTTATCTCTTCCCTCTTCAAGAGGATTTTCCTCTCAGCAGTCAGACTAATCCTTCCCAAACACAAAACTGATTGTGCCACTGTATAAGTGCCTGTGCTTACTTACCAGGCTAAGGTCACCTGATACGGCCATGAGAAATGAAACCAGACTTAGGTTGGAGGGGCCACAGCAAGACTGAGACTCTGAGTTTTGAGATCAATTTTATTGAGAGCAATCAGACTTTTTTTTTTTTTTTTTTTTTTTTTGGTTTTTCGAGACAGGGTTTCTCTGTGTAGCTTTGCGCCTTTCCTGGAGCTCACTTGGTAGCCCAGGCTGACCTTGAACTCACAGAGATCTGCCTGACTCTGCCTCCCGAGTGCTAGGATTAAAGGCGTGTGCCACCAACGCCCAGCCAGACTTTTTATACCTTTATCAGAAACAGAATATAAGGGCAATTGCTAGGGTCAATAGAGTTGCCAGGAGACAGTCAAAGTTTGCAAGTCATACAGGGTACACAGATGAATGTCTAAGACCAATTGTCCTGTCAAGCCTTCATGCTTCCTTGACGACTAAAAGAACATACAGAGAAACACAAAGCATCCTGAATACTTCACTGCCTAAGGGAGTGCATCAGTCTCGCAGGAACTGGAAGGTACATTGTACCCTGGGAGCCGTGGACTCTAACCTAAAAAACCTATGACACATGCATCTCAAGGCAGCTAAGCCAGGCCAACTCCATGGTTGCCTATGTCATTGCTCACCCAAGCCTGCCTGGTGTCATAGTCTAACAAGTGGCAATTAATAGTTCTCTAAGGGTTGGCCCTGTGCCCTTCTGGCTTTGAGATTTGAAATCACTTACTTTACCTGATGAGCTCTCAAATGCTGCCATCTTGGACTCTGCAACAAAGCTGGGCAGTGTGGCCTCTCTCTGGGCCTCTGCCCCTGTTGCTTTCCCTGTGGTCTTACTGACATGATCTTTCAGGACTCAGAATGGTCAATAACTTTATCTAGAAATATGTTCCTGGAATTGTCTGTGTAATATTTCAGCTAGAATGTGTTATTAAGTCTAACAAACTCACTCATCCTGAACCAAAGACTGAAACTGAACTGTAGATGACCCTGCTGCTACCAAGAGCAGATGAGACTGGAAGAAAAGACCTATCCCATCACCAGAAAATCAACTCAAACCTCTGCACTAGTCGCAGCAAGCATGTCCATCTTTTTTACAGACAAAAGTCTGCATATCTTTATCCTGAATTAATTTACATATGCAATTTACATAATAAATGGGAAAATAAGGAAGCACAGTACTTGAAATGTAATCAAATTACATTGTTTAGAAAACAGAAAACTGAAGCTTGCTGGTGTCAGTGGGTTAACGAAGATCTCTCAATAGCTTAATCATCTACTTGGATGATTCAGCCCCATATTACCATCAGTGCTTCTTCCATGACTCATTCTGGTGGACCAACTTTTAATCAAAAATGAGAAGCACAGAGGATGCTCATATAAATATTAGGATAACATCTTTCATGGGGATAAAAAGGAGTAGTATTAACCTCACCAAGTTTGAACAGACTGTAAGCAGCAATTTTTGCCAACCCCTTACTAAGTCTGTGATGATCTCACACTCCCCTACACTCTGGGTTATTGCTACCTCTCTCTCCCTGCTGATTCTCCTTCAGACTGTCACCACACCTCAGCCCCCATTCTAACCACATACCTACACAACAGCTCTGCAAGTTAGAGCCTCCCAGAACCAGACAAGTCACCTACAGGGAAACTAGGGGTTATTGAGAAATGAAACCTATAAAAAGCAAAGGGAGGCGGGTGCTGTTCCTGGCTGAGCATTTTCTCAGCTAGCCAGGACTGAAATCAAGTAAATCTGGCTCCAGTATTAGGACATACCAGCACCAATTCGATTGTCCATCTCTTTTCTAGTCAGATATATAGCTAGGTAGGTAGATAATGTACATTGGATTAATACTGATTGAATACTTCTGGGATTATTACTTAGTACCTTGTTTTATACATTCCCTCTTGATGAATTAGGTTTTATTTTGTTTGTTTTCCACATGAAACCTGGAATCACTGTGTTGTTAAACAATATGTGACCAAAACCAATCTACCAACAAGTAGCAGAATCAACACACACATCTTAAACTTCTGCTTTGCCTCCTGACTGGGGAGTCCTTTAGACTATCTTTTGACTTAGGATAGTTTGGCTCATCTTTGTAATCTCACAACCTTTGAAAATTTAATACACACTCTATTTATTGACAGATCTTCATTGAATGAATGAATGAATGAATGAATGAAGTAGTGATCTTTCAGAATTTCTTTCTGGAATTATAGGTATTTGTCACTTAGAATTTTAGAAAGCCATGCCAATAAACCAATCCTGTTTCCAACGTTTTGCTTTTCTGACTTCATAGCTATTATGCAACACATTAAAATTGAAGTAGCTAATCCAATGAATGTGTGCACTGGCAATCCAGAGTGGGTCTGTCATGGTTTGAAAGAAAATGGCTCCCAAAGGGAGTGGCAGTATTAGGAGGTGTGGCCTTGTTGGAGGAAGTGTGTCACTGTAGGGTTGGGCTTGGAGGACTCTTGCTCAAGCTTCCCTCAGTGTGACAATCAGTCGACTTCCTGTTGCCTGCAAGATGTAGGACTCTCAGCTAGTCTCTGGCACCACATCTGCCTGAATGGCATGCTCCCAGTCATGATGATAATGGAATGAACCTTGGACACTGTAAGCAAGCCACCCCAATTAAATGTTTTCTTTATGAGAGTTGCCATGGTCATGGTGTCTCTTCACAACAATAAAAGTCCAAACTAAGACAGGGACCAATGCAGATGGACCAAACACCACAATGGAAAGGATCAGGTGGGACCATAGGGCTATTTGGGGCAAGTTTCCCTGAGAAATCTTTAAAGGTTATGTAGATTTTTCAAAGAGTACATTCACTTCTGGAGTAAAACTGTTTGTCTATTTCCTGTAATGATTTTTAAAATTGTATATAATACCAGAGACGTACCACACAATATATGCATGTGTCAACTTACCTTAATTGGATATGACCACAAATTCCAGTTATTCCAAACTTAGTATTAGTTTTTAGAGAGAAGGTTTATATTTAGTTTTTATATTCAGTGTCTTTGTGCCATTTCAGAACACTTTTATTTTTATATTAATGTTTCCAAATTAAGATATGTAAGAATGAGTTTCTGCTATCACTGAGAAAGATGACAGTCTCTGAATAGAGAGTTCAATAGAAGGGTCACTCCAAAACTGGGGTTTTGTTTTTTTTCTTTTCTTTTTTTTTTGTAATTTAAAAAAAAAGATTGATTTATTTATAATGTATACAGTGTTCTGCCTGCATGTATGCCTGTAAACCAGAAGAGGGCACCAGATCTCATTGTAGATGGTTGTAAGCCACCATGTGATTGCTGGGAATTGAACTCAGGACCTCTGGGAAAGCATCCAGTGTTTTTAACCTCTGAGCCATCTCTCCAGCCTCAGGTTTTTTTTTTTCTTATTCTAAATGACCACAATACCTATAACTCTAGACACAAAGCCTAGAAAATTATTTATTCATGGATTCTTTTTTCATGTAAGCAATTAAGTGTCCATTATTTGTTAAATTTTATGATCACAAAAAAAAAAAAATGAGGAAAGCTATGTTAACTCAGGAGATAGTATGTAGGACTGTCCAGTCAGGCTGAAACTCACAAGTTTGAGCTATATTTTTAAATTCTATGAGAGAGAGAGAGAGAGAGAGAGAGAGAGAGAGAGAGAGAGAGAA
>CABHPQ010167804.1:0-16418 GCA_902168405.1 Peromyscus aztecus | reverse complement strand
CTCACATACAAGGCTGATCTTGAATGTAAATAGTTTATTGGGGGAGGCGGGTAGTCCTAGGTACTAGGATCAGAAGACAATCCCTGAGGGGTGACAAGAGTGTTGTTTACTTCTCTGAAGCTGTAATAAAACACTGACCAAAAGTAACTTGGGGAGAAAAAGGACTTTTTTTTTTTTTCACTTAAACTCACAGAGTTAGCCAGTGACTCTCCCTTAATGGTTGAAGTTACAGAAGGAGAGACTTATAGCTTTAGCACTTGAGATAAAGAGCAGTCAATAAGCAAATGGTTCTCAGATTTCCATACCCTCAGGATGCTCTGACTATCCCTTGCACTGACAGAACAATGATGAAACTCTGGGCCCTGAGCAAGCAGAGAAATGCTGGTCACCAAGAGTCAGAAACTGTAAACGTACACAGGCACTGTCCTCAGCAGCTGGAGGGCTTGTGGTGAACCCAGAAAGGATGGCCCAGGAATTCACAATGGTGTCTCCAAAATGCTAGAAGATTTGGGTGTCTTAACTTTGGCATTAATGAAAAAAGAAAAAAAAAACTGTCTCCCTTAAGAACCTGAATGACAAGGCATGCCAGTCATGGACCTTTGTACCCCGAATTAATTACCAATGTGGTCTATAGAAACTTCAAACAGGGGATGTAATTTAAATGATCTGGAATTGGAAACCCTGTTCAGTATCTCACAAGAAAATGCAAGACTCTGCCTGAACTTAGTCTCAATCTAGGTTAACAGCAATTGTAGAGACATTGATTTTTCAATTCATCTCAACTCCCTACTGTTGGGAGACAGGTGGATGTCTTCAAGTCAATGAAAAACAGCCATCACAAGTTAGCCACTTTTCCTATATTAAGAACATTCTAGAAGTACTATATTCATTGCTTACAAAGTTTATACACATGTACATGCACACATAAACCACCACATATCCAACAGTCTCCCTATAATGGAGCCTATGTCATGGTATATAAGAAAGAGCCCATCTTATTTCTCCAAGGTTTGAAACCACACAAATAGCCAATGTCCAGCTGAAATCAGTTAATTAGTGAGTTGGTTATATACAGCAGATGCAAACAGCTGAAACTGAAGGGTGACTTTTAATACATTGTTGATATTGGTATCTGCCCGAGAGTAGAATATGTACTGTCTCCTGTGCATTTGGAATTCATAAACTGGGTTGCTAGGGTTTTTTTTCAACAACAACAACAACAAAAAAGTCTGCGTAATTCTATAAAAAGAAGGAAATTAAATTTCGTTGGTTTTTCTCCCCTCTTTGTAAGCCTGCTCTTTAAGCTTCCATTTGACAATCACATATGGATTGGTCTCCAAGTTCGTATTTATTTTTTTTAGAACAGCATTGTGCCCTGCAATCAATAAATCAAAATTGGATTGCCTCATCCCCAAAGGTGAATTGTTATCTTGCTGAAGAGGTTATGTGACAGGATCTGTAGTTTGGTAAAATACATGAACAATAAAAGGATTAAGATTTCTTGGGCTGAAAGGAAAATTCTAGATGGCTATTTTTTTCTGTTATGGGGAGAGGTTCCTGAATTGTCTCCTAGAACAAGAGATTAAATGTCAAGAGATAAAGCAGGCACAGGCCCCATTATCCCCACCTGCCAAAGCCCATTCTCTCACCAAAGATGCTGTTTTCACACAGCAAACGAAATCAGCTTGACAGCTGCAGGCGTGTCCATGACAGCCTGAGAGAGGAGGCAGAGGCAAACCCAAACAGAGGGCTAAGGATCCCTAGCTTGTCAAGACAGTGGAACAAGCATGGGATCTAGCCCTGCGGGAGAAACCAGGGCACCAGAAGATATCCACATTCAAGAAAGAAGTACAAGCCACTTCAGAAATGAGTCGAGTATGAGTGGCTCAGTAAAGATGCTCAGCACCTGGGGTTTTAGGAGGGTTCTGAACAGCCCAGGGAGGGCAGTTCAACCAAGGGTTGGTGCCAAGGCATGAATTCACAAAGATATCTGGGCCTTGGAGAATTGGCAGGTTAGTGGAACTGAGAGCCAACTGTATTACCATCCCCTTCGGGGGACCAAGAAAGCCCTGAAGCCTTGTACTGACTCATCTTTAGAATCTGTTACAGTCTTCCAAACCAAGTCATGATGCATTACTGACCCCAGTCACTATAATTCCAAAGTGATATTAACTCAGCTTTCTAGGAGGCTGACAAAGGAGTCTGTCTTAGAAAGGGGAACTAAACTGTTGAGATTTGCTCCTGAGTTACCTAATGTGGGTATGCAACCTATGTTACAGGTCCCTGTGCATCCTGCAAGAGAGGAAGACCTCCTCACATTCCCTTTATGCTCTAACAACTGCCAATATAGTACAGCGACAGGATATCACTGACACAGATTAGGGGCTTTTCTTTGTGAATACATGTACTTGGCTGCGACTGACTCTCTAAGCCCATCCTTGGGATATAGAAAACATGCCAGTCCATTGCTTGTAAGGGAATAGGACAGACAGGGCCAGTCAGTAAAAGCATTTGTGGGGGCTGGGAGGTGGTGGCGCACACCTTTAATCCCAGTACTCGGGAGGCAGAGCCAGGCGGATCTCTGTGAGTTCAAGGCTAGCCTGGGCTACCAAGTGAGTTCCAGGAAAGGCGTAAAGCTACACAGAAAACCCCTGTCTAAAAAAAAAAAAAAAAAAAAAAAAAAAAAAAGCATTTGTGGGTCCACTCCCCAGATTTTAGCTCCACTATATAACCTCTGTGGGATGCTGTCACTCACTATTTGCTGGTGTGGGTGATTGAGTGGAACTGGGAGAATTCAGTCCTGACAACATCAATGAGCATGTGGGGGCAGTCACATCACTTCACTGGGGTCAGTGTTCACACATGGGAAAGGTCTGGGGTGAACTAGAAGGTGGTTAAGGAGCTCTCTGATTCAAAAGTCAGGAAGGACACTTGTGCATATGCTACCATTGAAGAAGGACTAAAGCTCCCATGTACAGGAGGGCCTGGGCAAATGGCATCAGTTTCTTACCACTAACAGAATTATCTTTGGAAGAAGGCAAACGGCTAGGATCAATAGTAATTTTAGCTGTGTGCTTCATAATATGGCTGAGCTGGCCTTTCATGTGGACATGTATATGCTTGCTTTGGTCTCAATTAAACTCTTGAGGATGTAAACTTTAACTTGGTTAAAACCAGAGAAGCCCAAAGATTAAGATTCCTGTGTCTGGGATGTGGCTCTGTGAAGACAAGCTGAAGGGAGAATTTAGTTTAATACCAGGTGTGTATGAAAAATTCCTCCTAGCTGCAAACAAACTGTCCTCTTTCTTTGAAGCTGAAAGAATTGGTGTTGGGATAAGAGCAGAAATAGGATTAGCTTAGCAGAAGGGAGCATCCTTCCTTCCAGGTCACAGCCCCAACAGTCTCTTCCAATGTTCCTGTGGGCTAGCGTGGTATTTCTCAGATGTAGGGTGTTTTTGTTTCTTGGTTTTTGTTTGTTTGTTTTGTTTCAGTAGATTTTTAGTATTTTGGTCATGGCAAAGGTGATGTGCTAACATTTTATTAAGTGTTCAGAATAAACTGTGCTGTTTAGGAAGATATAGCATAGATGTCAAGTGCAGTAGAAATAAGAACATCCATAACTTAAAAAGCACAGAACGGAACTCCACTTTGAATAGCTGTGTGCGTAAGCAATCATGTAGGATTTCAATTTGAAGTGCAAAAGTGCTTTCTTTCGGAAGCCTTGAGGATATAGGAAGGTTCTGAGAATTCAGCCTTAGTTATTTCCAACCCTAAGTTCCTTCCTTATGAAAGATTTCACACAAAGCACCATTGGAAAAAAAAAAATCAAAGCTGCCCCTGCTGTGGCTCCTTACTTAGATAAAGCCCTATTAGAGGAAAAGAATAAAGAGACTCTACTGGCTAAAAAAAAGGAGAGAGAGAGAGAAAGAAAGAAAGCACAAAATCCCACCTAGCTCTGTGTTCCTCAGTTCCCTGCAGTGTACAGATTTAGCTGGTAGCAGCAGAGAAACAAAAGTCACAAAGGGTGTGCGATGTCTCGTGGAGTTTTACAGATACCCAATTTGTATTGTTCCTGCTAGACAGACCCAGATGTAGCCAAGCTCTGGAAGACCCTGGCTGAGAAAGGCCTCCTTAAAGTCCTCCTTCCTGCCAAGCCTCGGGTGGGGGCAGGAGTGGGCTTGCATAATGAGGCTGAATAAGAAACTGGAAACTTAATTAGGGTCCGATTAAGGGAATGAAAAGGGCAGCCATGTGTAGAATGTGATCAGAATCCAGCTCTGTTGAGCCAAACATGATACCTGAGAAGGCTGTGGTGGTGTGACCACTATTAGAGGTGCTGAAACTGTCTCTGAAATTATAGGGAAAGCCACACAACATAGAAAAGGGAACAAGGAGGGGCCCAAAGTACCAGGCCTAAGGTTGGTTAAACATGTTAAAAACCAATTCCTCCAGGTATTTTACACATAGGAGATAACTCTATATATTTAAATGTTTGAGATAGACATAGGACAGTTAAAAACAAAACAAAACAAAACAAAAACAAAACAAAACATAGCAATGTAGCTACAACTTTGAGATTAGCTGCCTATGCTCTGAAATATTTCTTTATTTTAACTCAGACAAGATAACCGACACTCTCTTTTTTTTTTTTTTTTTTTTTTTTTTTTGCTTCTAAGTTTTATATTACACCCTTTGCCACTGGCCATGAGGATGGTTAACAATGTCCTTGCCTTGGCTACTTGTAAATTTCATAAGGACAGCAGTGGCTTTGCTTCTTTTGGATCCCAGCAAGTGACAGACACCACAGAATTTCGTGGCCCCATTTGGAGTTCATGAGCAGGCCCAGTTGGGCTCCAAAGAGATTTAGGATGCTAACAAAGAGGGATGGAGAGATAGCTCCTCAGTTCAGAGCATTTGCTATTCTTCCTAAGGACAGAGGCTTAGTTCCTAGCACCTGCAACTATCTCCAGTTCGAGGGGATTCAATGCCCTCTTCTGGCCTTTGTTGGCACCAGGTTCACATGGGGGCACAGATAGATACATACAAGTAAAACAAGCAAAAATGAATCTTTTTTTTTTTTTTTAATTGGTTTTTCGAGACAGGGTTTCTCTGTGTAGCTTTGCGCCTTTCCTGGAACTCGCTTGGGAGACCAGGCTGGCCTCGAACTCACAGAGATCCGCCTGGCTCTGCCTCCCGAGTGCTGGGATTAAAGGCGTGCGCCACCACCGCCCGGCAAAAATGAATCTTTTAATGTGCCATATAATGCATAAATTTGTACATAGTACTAATACAACAGATAGAGCACACACACACACAAAAGGCCATACTATATAAATTAGCCAAAAGGTCCATGTTATACTACTGAGCCCAAAAGCCTATTCTATGTGGCATAGAAGCCCAGATCCTTTGTACAGTATATCAGGGTCATTTGAGCTGCTAAACAACTTCTTAGCTTCAACCCATTAATACCATTTGAAATATATCACCTGCCTCTTCCCTTTCTGTAACTGAGTATCCTTCAGTTCTATGTCCTGGGTGGAGACACAAGAACCTGAAACTCACAGAGCCCTGATAGACACCAGGTTTCCAGTCTGGATGAAAGAAAATATTTCCTGCAGATGGCTCCTGGAAGACCACAGGCCACAGATACAGAGGGATCATAGCTGCTAACGAGCACATGCCTTGCTCATCACCCTGCAGACACAATGAGACCTTAATACCACAGCTCCAGAGAGCGAGAGAGACAGAGACAGAGAGAGACAGAGACAGAGAGAGAAACAGAGACACACAGAGAGAGACAGAGACAGAAATAGGCAAGCATGCATACAAAAACAGATGAATCTATTGTGGCAGAAAGATACTTATGAAAGACCTTAACACTATCAAAAATTAAGGGGAAACTAAATTATTCTAATGGCAAGTTATGTCCCAAAACATCTCTACAACAATCTCACCCCAAGTCACCACTGTGATAAGTTAATGAATTGAGCAGTTAGGCAGGCACACAGTATGACACTTAAAACAATAAACTTTTAGAAGAAAGTGCAGTTGAATTTATTATATCGACATAAAAAGATAAGAATATTTGCAACATATTGCACAGAGGGTTTTCTTAATTCATGAAGAATGCATAAAAGCCAATAAAGGGAAAAAAACAGGAAAGCTGATAAAATATAAAAATGTTTAGCATTAAGGAAGAAGAAAGGGTAACAACAGTCATTATACAAATCAGAACAGTGTGTGGTAGGGGTGTTCTCCATGGAAAGTATAAAGACACTCAGTGCTGGGAACAAGTGGGAAAACCATTTTCACAATTGCTAATTAGGGTCCAGATTGGCCTTCCTCTTCTGGAAAGCATGAAACCATGAACACTAAATGCACACATATTCTTGATGCATAAATCCACTAAGAGATTGCCATAGGGAAACATCCAGAGTTTTGCCCAAAGTGTTGTATCCACATGCAGACAGTGGGACATTAAAACATAGTATGAGAGAATATTAGAATGTTTTAAAGGTGCATTGAAATGAATGTGTCTGTTAAGATATTAATACATGTATATTTAATTTGCAATACTAAACAATAGAGTATGAATATACTCTAAATATATGTATAGTATGAAAATACTGCATGTGGAAAATATACAGCACCATCTATGTTTTATGTAAGACACTAGCACTGAGGGGACATGCATGAGGAAGAGCTAAGGGAGAGTGGGTTATGCGTTTTATGTCTTCTGGGATCATTATGGGAAAGATAACATGGAGAGAGGGTCATTTTCATTAGCAGTTTGAGTAGTTTGAAAGTTGTGTGTAAGTGTTCTTTTTGTATATTTTTAATCATCACTAGGCTTATTTAAAGATTAGATGCTGTAAACTTTTTCTATTCCCATTTACAAATACACATTTCTAAAACAACAGTACATATCTCATTAAATTGTAATCCATTTCAGCTAATTAAATCTTCATAAAACATGAAGATCTCCATAATAAGAAACCTTAAATTCCAGAAAGGGATGGGAGCTGCGGAAGGAAAGGGAAGGGGAGGGGAGAGAAGAGGAGGGACAGAGGCATGACAAGAAGTAGCAAACTGGAACCGTCTTTGAAATGCAGGGCAGTTAAAAGCCCCTGATTTATTTTGAATGAGATTGAAGAATTTAAACATGAGCTTTTGACAAGAAAACTGATACATTGTAGGCACTTACAGCTTGTTTCCAAACAAAACCATAAGAGACTAAAAGAAAAATAGATACATGTTAAGCAAATTTATATCTGAAATTTGATGTTTTAGTGACAGACCAATTTACCTTCAGCAAACTGAAGATCCTTTTTTTCTAAAAGAAGAAAGACTTGTGTGACATTTTATTCTCAATACTTGAGTGCTATTCATCTAGAACCCAAGGAAGCTTATTATGGATAAGTAGCAATAAAAGAAGATTACAATACTGAAAGATAGCAGTGATTTTTTTTCCCTGAGATTGAATATAGTGTAAGCATGGCTTGTAAGATGATTTCCAATAGTATTGGTGACCTGAGCATAGGTTGAGTTTAGCTCAGTAAAACTCTGTTGGTACAGCTTGGAGAGTCAAATTCTCTCCTAACACTGTGTTTACACTCACACTCTGTCCTTCCTCCTTACATGGGTCTTTGATCTCTTCTCATTTAGCTAGACTGGGAGTTTAGACCCAGATGGTAAACTTGGCAGTCTAGAGCAAAGGAAGTTCTAACAAGCAGTAGCCTAAAAAGAACTAAAGGCTCTTAAATTGTCACAAGTGTCTGTGCATATGGAATAAAAGCCTTCTTCCTTGCATCTGAGCTTGGGAGTAAAATGTCTGTGATAGATGCCCTAAACTCTCAGAACAGTTTTATTCCATCTTAACAGCATTCAAAAGTCAACAAAGCTGGGATTAGGAGATTTTTCTGGATATTTTAATTCACTATTTTCTACATGTATCATTTTTTGTTTAGTAGATACAGAAATTAAACTATTATCATATGTTAACTTGTAAGATACAAATCAAATTTGTGATCTCCCAGTTGTAATTTCTATGAGACGGATCTAAGAAACAATGTTAAGATTGGGTCCACTGACATATATTAAGTGTGTGTGTGTGTGTGTGTGTGTGTGTGTGTGTGTGTGTGCTCACATGCACATGTGCATGCACTATAACCATAATAATGCTGCATATTAAATTATCATTAGCCACAGCTTAGAATAAAAGTCATCAAATATTTTGAGCATGAATATCAGGACTAACTATAGCTTCTCTGGCCCAGAAAGCATGTCGGGCTCTGAGTTGAGTCCTGGCATCATCCTCGTTTGTGTCAGCTGATCCACAAAGCATGTTCCTCAAAGGGAAAAGATGGGAAAATAGGCAAAGACTCAACTGTACAAATACATTACCAGTCCCTGTGTGACTTGATCCAGCAGATGCCTGGTGACCCAATAAATTTTGCATGACCAAAGTTAGCATCAGCCGTCAGGGAAATTGCCTCTCCAAAGGGAATCAGGTAGGAAATGAACATTTTCAGTAATCAATAGTGAAATTGGAACAATAGATGTTGGTATAGTGCCTCAAGAATATTTCATTTGAATCAGCACCACTTTAATTCAGTAAAGTGTGATTCGAACAGGCCCTGGTCTCTGCAGCTCACATGCAACTGTGTATTCTTGAGAAATGATTGCCATTCTTTGTTTGGATGAGTTAACTATTAGTAAACATCTCAAAATATAATCTTGGAGGACCCTCCAACATCTCTCCAAATTTATGTATTTAAGAAACTAGTTACCTGGCATTCAGTGTGCATCATGGCATCTTTTCTTCTGTGATGAGGCTTGCTCCATTTATCACTCTTTATGTAATGTCACTGACCTACAAAAGGTTGCTATAATCAAAGCTTTGAGGAGAACAGTGGCAGTTGGTAATTGAAAATGAAAATGGCACTGAATGTCCTAGACTCTATTTCAGCATCTTTTATCTCCTGCTATGAGCCCTGAAATATACCTCTTGTTTATGTTCCAAGCAGTACCAATCAAAATGGGGGACAAACTGGAATAAATAGAGAGAGGTGTTTTGTTTTTATCAGATCTATTGTCTATTTGGAATGGACTCATTTCTCTGGGACACTCAGTTGCATTGCATTGTGCAGCAGGATAGAAGCCATTCAGATAACACCAGTGTCACACTCATGTCAGAATAACAAATGTCTGTTCTTCTCCCCCTTTCTGAATACACATCCATACTCACACACTTGAACAGATACACATATGCACAGGCAAGGTCATCAAAGCATGCCAGTGTACATTTGCAGATGGATTTAAGTCCCATACAGTGTATGCAGGCACACACCATGCACAGTGATATTAATAAATGAGTGTATCCACCAAACACACTGTTCGAGCTCTGAGAACAAATCAAATGACAATGTCTCTCTGTGTTCCAGAAATGTAGGCCTGTGTAGGCCTAGAACTTGGATGGCTGCTGTGTTTTCTGTCGGCTGTGGATCTCAAACCACCTATTGCATGCCATGCTAATCTGTGCTAGCATAACGTCACAGCCTAAGACATCTTACAAGTCACACTGTAAAATGAGGTTAAAAGCACAGGCATCGGACAAGCACTTTAAAAGCTTAACGGTATTCTGCTTGACTTTTTGCACTTTGCTTTGCTCAACTCAGCCTTCCCTGACCTAGCCAGCTCTTAACAGCATTGTGTATCCTACTTCATTTTTTTTTTCTGAGCATTGTTTAATAGACTGGTATCCAACCTGTTCACTACTAAGTTCTCTAGGGTTATTACCATTGGTCGCCTCAGGAATGTTCTTTCTTAGTCCTTCCACTCTGGGAAGGGATCTAGATCCCATCAAAAGTGAGATCCCTGAGAAGAATGCCAAGGAAGTCATGCGCCAGTAGAATTAGTCAGCTAATTTTCTTTCCATGGTAATAACTTCTTATCAAATACAGCATTAATGTTATACTTTGTTCAATTCTGATTGCATTCCAGAGAGTGAGATAAGGGCCAAAACATTTCATGGTGGTTTTACTAGCAAAAACAAAAACAAACAAACACATAAAAAAAAAAAAAACCCAAAAACATGGTTTTACCAAACTATGAAATGCGGTAAGAAGCTATTTAAAAAGTTCAGTGGCTATTCAGCATGCCTCTCTGCCACAGGACTGTGCCTTGTTCACTCTCTGTTCGCTTTCCTGTCCTTCTGATGGTAGTTTGTGGTGATACACTGTGTACCCTAATAAAATGTGCTGGAAAGATCAGAGAGACAAAGAAACAAGGCACTAGAGAAACTTTTCACCACTACCAAATCCTCCGGCCAAAATGGAGGCGAGATCCTGTCTCCTCATGCCTTATATACCTTTCTCCACCCAACCATATTACTTCCTTCCTACTGCTGAGATTAAAGGTGTATGACTCCCAAATACTGGGATTAAAGGTGTGTGCCACCACTGCCTAGCTCTGTTACTCTCCTAGACTGAATCAATTTCATGTAGTCCAGGGTGGCTTTGAACACACAGAAATCCAGAAGGATCTCTGCCTCCTGAGTGCTAGGTTTAAAGATGTGTGCTACCATTGCCTGGCATCTATGTTCAGTCTAGTGGCTTGCTCTGTTCTCTGATCTTCAGGCAAATTTTATTAGGGTACACAATATATCACCATAGTAGTTAGTGTATTTCTTTGAGTATTGAGTCCAGGAATCCTGGGCACTCTCTTAATGACATGCTTTGATAAACCTGTGTTGCTAGGTTAGTCTTTTTTTCGGATTGCCAGTCCCTTCCTTGTTAGTATAATGTTTGTCCTGGGTAAGCTGTTTACCTAACAGTCAGGAGCTCTTGCCCATGTTACCTTTTCTGACTGGTTCTGTAACCTATCTGAAATTTAGTTTGAAAATGTTGGAAACTATCCCTTCAGTAGATATTGACTGTTGACTAATTCTGTTTCATTTTTCTGAAAATACAAATGCAAACTGGAAAGACTTTGTTGGGTATGGTAACTTAGATTGAAGACATTTTTCCTTCCTTACTAAGAAGACACCGCACTGTCTCTCCACTTCATGGTTTGTTGCCAGCTCGTGCATAAATCTCAACTCTTGCCACTTTAAGTCCAATGGGCCTTTCCTTAACTAGGTGATTCTTGTATTTTTTCCTTTAACCTTGGTTTTCAGCAATTTCACAGTGACTGATCTGAGTTTTGTTTTGCATTCGTTTTGCTTATTGTTATCACACCCTTGATAGAATACCAGAACATTGTAACTAGCATTTGTTATTTGTTAAAATGTTGGTTTTGCCAGTTATAAGGAGGACTGTAAGACTCCCAAGTTCTCTCTCAACATTGGGACTGGACTTGCTCTGATGTCTCACTACTCAGTGTGTGGACTACACCGTCTGACGGGACTCCTGCTCGCTCACCTGTGTTTCATCTGCCTTTCGTTTTTTTCTTCCTGAACCAGCATTTAGTTTACCAACTGCTCTTCCACTGAATGGACCTGTCATCAAATTACCTATTGAATCCATATCTTTTTTCAGTTCTAGAATTGTTATATGGTTTTATAGTGCCCAGTTCTCTGAGAAACTTTTTGTTATGCAAATTATTCAATTCAGCACTCAAGTTCTTAATATGCCTTGGTCATTCACATTATATCTATATCACTTTGTTTTCATTCTCTTAGCTTTCAGTGATCTGTTGCAGTGGTTTTGGGCTGCCGGGTAATTTTTTGTTGCAGGGTGGACACTGTGCTTAAAAGCTTTATGATGATAATTTGAGATTCTGAATGGTTTTATCTTCCCTCAGGGATTTATTTTTGCTTCCAATCGGTAGGAGAACACAATAGAGCCGTGGTTCTCCACCTGTGGCTCGAGACCCCCTTGGGGTTGCATTTCAGATATTTACATTACAGTTCATAACAGTAGCAAAATTAGTTAGGAAGTAGCCAGGAAATGATTTTCTGGCTGGGGTTCACCACAACATGAACTGTATGTATTAAAGGGCCAAAGCAATAGGAAGGTTGAGAACCACTGTAATTGAGAAATGTAACTCAAGATCCAAGAAGGGTGGTGTGTGTGTGGGGGGGGGGAGAGCTTGTTGGTTTGTTTTAATTTATTAAAAGTGGTTTTGGTTTCATGTGTGTGCGTGTGTTTGTGGTGCTGAGAATTAAACCTACCCCCTCACATTCTAGGCAAATGTTCCACTGCTTAGCTATATCCCCAGCCCTGGACTTCGTTTTTTACTTAAAAATTGATCTGTCTTTGCCCTACACAAAATCTGTGGTACTTAGGGTATTTCTTCCTTGGTGGGCCCTTACCACTTACATTCTGCCTTCCACCAGCCCTCAAAGATACCTGGAGTGCCTGTTCGATCTCTGGTACTGGAATGCCAGCCCACTACTTCATTCCTCATGGGGTCTGTGCTGCATCGTTAGCTCATTGGTTCCTTGAAATAATTCTTGTCAGCAGTCTGTCCAGTACTTCTAGAGATTTGGGTTAGGCTGCATCGCCATAGCCAACCTCGGGCAGAAACCCTGTATCATTATCATCTTAATTTGCATTTCTTTCATAATTATAAAACTGAATCATCTTTCACTTGAATGTAGGACATTATTTCTTACTTTGTAAACTCTCAAATCTCTTGCAATTTTTTTCTATTGGAGTATTGTCCTACATTTCTATTTTTAGAAGTTCTTTATATCTTCTAATATTATTAATTGCCTGTGATAAAAATGTAAGTATTTCTTTTTTCTTTCAAAATACTTGTAAGTTCCATCCAAAAGCTTGTTGTGTTTATGAAGTCAAATATTTTTCTGTATTTCTGCTATGCTTTTAGTCTTAAATGACAAACTGCTCATGCCCTATCTTTTGTATGCAAGTGTAAGTAGTGTGTTAATGAGCATTTGCAAAGTGCTAAACTTTCTGGAAGTTTCAGTTAAAGTGTGATACTATGGTGACAGGTCCTGCTGGAAGTTCAAGATCTATTTTCTGTGTCCTGATTTCATCCTCAGACATTACTAGAAGAACTCAAGCAATGCCATAGATGGTTATTCTCGAAGAGTTTTCATCTTTTGTTACCCTTTTCCTGTGTATCATCAGTTTTACTGAAGAATGACATCTCCCTAATTCCTCCTGTGTATTTCACACCCTTCTTCCTACACCCAATGCAGAAGCCTGTTTGGCATTTTCAATTAAATGAGTCTTAACTCATACTTCAAATCTTAAAATGGCTTTCTTCCTCTTTCCCTACTCCACTTGTATTTATGTCTTCAAGTTCTAACCTCCCTACCATCCACGTACCCAGGCTACATGCTAAATCATGTCTAAGTCATATTTCTTTTTTTAATTAGTATTTTTTTTCCAGCTTGATCATAGTTTCCTTTCCCTCCCTCTTCTCTTCCCATTCCCTTCACCGCATCCACTCCTCCTCCTTTCTCTTCAGAAAGAGGCAGACCTCCCACAGGCATCAGGCAGCCATGGCATATCAAGTTGCAGTGAGATTAGGTACCTCCTCTTCTATTAAGCTGGGCAAGGCAACCCAGTAGGTGGAAATGGTCCCAAAACAGGTAACAGGGTCAGAGACAGCCCCTGCTCCCACTGTTAAGAGTCCCACAAGAAGACCAAGCTACACAACTGCCACATACATGGAAAAAACCTAGGTCAGTCCCATGCAAGTTCTCTGGTTGGCAATTCAGTCTCTGTGAGCCCCTATGAGCTCAGGGTAGTTGATTCTGTGAGTTTTCTGGGCCTCTTGGACCCTCTGGCTCCCACACTCCTTCTTACCTCACTTCTGTAGGATTACTCAAGGTCTGCCTAATGTTTGGTTGTGGGTCTCTGCATCTGTTCCCATTAGTTGCTGGGTGAAGCCTCTCTGATGACAATTGGGACTCAATCTATGAGTGTAGCAGAATATCATTAGGAATCATTTCATTGACATTTATTGATTTATTTATTGCCATTCATGTTTGGTTCTATCCTAGGTCTCTGGGCTGTCCAGCCTCTGGGTCCTAGCCCTCCAGGCAATGTCAGGGGTAGGCTCCCCCTCTCATGGTATGGGTCTCAAGCTGGACCAGTCACTGGCTGGCCACTCCCATAATTTCTATGCCACCTTTACCCCAGCATATCTTGTAGTCAGGGCAAATCGTAGGTCAAAGGTTGTGTGGCTAAGTTGGGGTCCCAATCCCTCCACTGGAAGCCTTGCCTGGTTACAGGAGATGGCCAGTTCAGGCTCCATATCTTAGCTAGGGTCATCCTCATAGATTCCTGAAAGTTTCCATTGCACTAGGTTCTATCTCATCCCAAGGATGCCCCTGATTCCAGTTGTCTTCCTCAGTACTCTCTCCTTCCATCCTCCCCCAACCTGACCACTCCTGTTCCCATGCCCACCGTCTACCAAGACTCCCCCCATTCACTTGTGATGTCTATTCTATTTCCCATTCACAGTGAGATTCATATGTGCCCCCTCCCCTTGAGACCTCCTTGTTACCTAGCGTCTCTGGGTCTGTGGATTGTAGCTTGATTATCATTACTTAACAGCTAATATTCACATATAAGTAAGTACATACCATGTTTGTCTTTCTGGGTCTAAGTTACCTCACTCAGGGTGATCTTTTCTAGTTCTATCCATTTGCTGGTAAATTTCATGACATTGTTTTTAACAGCTGAATAATACTCCATTGTATAAATGTACCAAATTTTCTTTATCCATTCTTTGGTTGAGGACATCTAGATTGTTTCCACTTTCTGATTATTATGAATAAAGCTGCTATGAACATAGTTGAGCAAATGTCCTTGTGGTATAATTGAACATCCTTTAAGTATATGCCCAGGAGTAGTATAGGTGGGTCTTGAGGTAGACAGATTCCCAATTTTCTGAGAAACTGCCACATTGATTTCCAAAGTGGCTGTACAAGTTTGTACTCCACCAACAGTAGGCGAGTGTTCCTCTTGCTCCATATCCTCTCCAGCATGAGCAGTCACTGTGTTTTTTATCTTAGCTATTCTGACAGGTATAAGGTGGAATCTTAGAGTTGTTTTGGTTTGCATTCCCCTGATGGCTACAGATGTTGAACATTTCCTTAAGCGCTTCTTGGCCGTTTGAGATTCCTTGTTGAGAATTCTCTGTTTAAATCTGAACCCCATTTTTTTTATTGTATCATTTGGTTTGTTGATGTCTAGTTTCTTTAGTTCTTTATATATTTTGGAAATCAGCCCTCTGTCAGACATGGAGTTGGTGAGGATCTTTTCCCATTCTGTAGGCTACTGTTTTGTCCTTTGACAGTGTCCTTTGCCTTACAGAAGACTTTCAGTTTCATGAGGTCCCATTTATTAATTGTTGATCTTAGTCCCTGTGTGAGTGGTGGTCTGTTCAGGAAGATGTCTCCTGTGCCAATGTGTTCAAGGCTATTCCCCATTTTCTCTTCTATCAGGTTCAGAAAGACACAGAATCAATAGGTCATACTTCAAAAACATGTACACAAATTTGGAAATCCAAAAGAAATGGAAATTTTCCTTGATAGAAACCACATAACCAAAGTTAAATCAAGATCAGATAAACAATTTAAATAGACCCTAAGAAAATAGAAGCAGTCATTAAAAATTTCCCAACCAAAAAAGCCCATGGCCATATTTTTTAAGAACAGGGTTCTACCAGACTTTCAAAGAAGAGCTAATACCAATACTCCTCAAATTATTCCACATATTATAAATAGAAAGAACATTGCCAAATTCATTCTATGAGGCTACAGTTGCCTTGATGCTCAAACCACACAAAGACTCAACAAAGAAAGAGAATTACAGACCAATTTCCCTCATGAACATTGATGTAAAAATACTTAATAAAATACTCGCAAGCAGAATCCAAAAACACATCAAAAAGATCATCCACCATTCTCATCTAGGCTTCATCCCAGAGATACAGGGATGGATGATGAAAAACTGTCGATGTAATCCACCATATAAACAAACTGAAAGAAAAAAATGACATGATCATCTCATTAGATGATGAAAAAGCCTTAGACAAAATCCAACAGCCCTTCATGATAAAAGTCTTGGAGAGATAAGAGACGCAAGGGACAAACCTAAACATAATAAAGGTAAAATACACCAAGCTAATAGCCAAAATCAAATTAAATGGAAAGAAACTTAAAGCAATTCTACTAAATCAAGGTCAAGACAAGGCTGTCCACTCTCTCCATATCTTCCATATCTATTCAATACTATACTTAGAGTTCTAGCTAGAGCAATAAGACAACTAAAGGAGATCAAGGGAATAAAAATTGGAAAGGAAGAAGTCAAAGTATTCCTATTTGCAGATGATATGATAGTGTACATAAGGCAACCTCCAAACTCTATCAGGGAACTCCTACAGCTGATAGACACTTTCAGCTAAGTAGCTGTTTACAAAATAAACTAAAAAAAAAA
>CABHPQ010167803.1:0-32825 GCA_902168405.1 Peromyscus aztecus | reverse complement strand
TTGTGGGGTGGGCAGTGGTGGCGCACGCCTTTAATCCCAGCACTCAGAAGGCAGAGCCAGGTGGATCTCTGTGAGTTCGAGGCCAGCCTGGGCTACAGCACGAGATCCAGGACAGGCTCCAAAACTACACTGAGAAATCCTGTCTTGAAAAACCAACACGAAATAAATAAGTAAATGAGTAAATAAATAAATAAATAAATAAAAATAAAAATAAAAATAAAAATAAAAATAAAAATAAAAAAAGAGGTTTGTGGCTCCTCCTGATGCCTGACTAGAGGTCCACTGACTGCTGTCCTCAAATCTCAAGTTACAAGCAGACATGTGATTCCGTGAAGCAAATATGGATGGTAGAGACATCCCAAGGAATTGAACAGTCCCCTGGACACTCTAAACATGACATAGCTACTCTGTCCTTGCTGTCACCAGAGAGGGATGTGGAGAACAAGCAGCTCTTTAAGACTAGGGGTGTTCCAGGGAGGGAGTCACAGCTGCAGGCAGGCCAGCTGTCCTGGGAACAAAGGATGGAGGTGCCGAGCCACAGCTACGGGTGTGGAGGACAGCTGGGCTGAAGACAGGAAGAACGGAAGTGGGAGGGCGGTGCGGTGGCTTCTTAGGAGGAAGAGGTCAGTGGTTCTCCCTCTGGGCCGGCATCAGATAAGAGGTGATGGACAAGCCGGATGGTGGTGGAACACGCCTTTAATCCCAGCACTTAGGAGGCAGAGGCAGGCGGATCTCTCTGAGTTCAAGGCCAGTCTAGTCTACAGAGTGAGTTCCAGGACAGCCACGGATCTACACAGAGAAACCCTGTCTTGAAAAACCAAAGAGGTGATGGACAGGACAGTGTGAGGTCATCCAGTCCAGGCCAGCAGCTTTTAGACTGGCTCTGAGGTAGTACAAGGTTCTTCCTTAGGTATGAGAGGCTGCTCAGAAGTTGGTGCACGGGTAGGAGGAGTCCTGGTCTACTCTTTGCCAAACTGGCTACAACCAGAATGACCTCCTAGAAGGCATACTGAGGTGAGATTTCGTTTGAGAAAAATAAAATGAGAGTCTCTTTGCTTCAATAAAGATGTATCTACTGGTCTAATCCAAGGGTTCAAATGTTAGACTTTCCTCCCAAGTGACCAGGCAGGCCATGCGGTTAAGAACTAACTCCCTGATGGAGAGTTCACTTCCTTCTAATGCTCCTCAAAAGGTGCTGGGTCCACAGTCCTGGAGGACTGTCTTCCTGCGGGGACCCACCTGCAACTGACTTTACACTGAGGGGGATCTGGGGAGGGGATGGAACTGCTCGCTCAGAGATCAGAGAGGGAACAGAAATGCTGAGTCTGGGCCCTTAGACACTAAATCCCAGGTAAGGCCCAGCAGGAGACTGCCACCCATATACATGGATCTACAGAGAGGCCACAGGCTAGGCCTGGCTGTCCTTAATGGCGAAAAAGACATAGGCTCAGCACAGTGGGAGCCCCTGAGCCCACAGGGTTGACTTTCTCAACTGGAAAAAGAGTCCCAGCTTCTAGAAAGCCCCCACTACACCCCAAGTCCCAAGGTTCTCTCTTTGCTGACACTGCTTTCCTTACCTTGAGTTTGGCCTGAATCTCCCGGGCTTTTCGACGGGCAAGCACCTGGATGTGGCTGGAGACCTGTTGCAGAAAGAGAGAGTTCCTGTCCTTACCTCCCAGACAGCTTACGCTTCCCCAGCTCTCAGCCTTTGCGGGGAGCTCACTCCTGCCTACCCCAGTTCACCTTGAGCCTGGCAGGACTGCACCAGGATGACATCAATGATCTGCTTTTCCCCCTAGTACCCTGGAAAAGGTCTTAGACTGTCTAGTGAAGGGGAAGGACCAGGGAACCCAGAGAAGTGGGTGACCCTCCCACTTCCTTGGGAGCAGGTGTGGTGGGTAGGGCAACCTTTCTGGTCTCACCTGCTTCCTGGTGCGGGTCTTCCCTGTGCGGAGCTTGATGTAGCGTGCGATCAGCTCATTCCGACCTGCAGAAACACCCACGACCTCTCAGTGAGGAGTGCTTGAAGGTGAGCATCTCACTCTGCCCACCTTGGGTGGGACTTGGAATAAGGACTCTGCAAGTTCTCTCCTGCCCTCTTTGGAGCACAGGGATATCCCAGTAGTGAGAAGAGACTACACCCTTACTGGACAGACTGATGGCAATAGTAGAATCAGGACACATGGGCCACTGCCCCTCAGCCCAAGCTCCTCATTCCACGGGGCTCCTTAAACACCTTGGCCCCTCCCTGGCTTTCTATGTGGGGAGTACCTGGCCCTTGCCTAGGAGACTATCACAGTTTCTGCTGCCTCTGGAAATGAGGAGGAACTTCAAGATGGTTGGTGGGCAACAGGACCCTGAGAGGCATGGTGCTGACACTCTACTAGATGCCAGGGAGGAGGCCTGCCTCTTCAGACAGAAAAAGCTCCCAGGAAATGCAGCTCAGTGTTGAGGATTTGTCTAGCAGGCACAAGGCCTTAATTCTAAATCAGGCCTCACCAAAACCAAAACCAAAACCAAAACCAAAACCCAGGCAACTTCTTTAGCCCAAGGCTCTGCCTCAGGGCAGGTGGCAGGCTTCATCTAACATCTGAAAAGCCACCACCTGGGGGCTCTACTATGTCCCCAGGACTCTCAAAGACTGTAAGAGCCAGCCACACCCTCTATTACTATAAATGAGATCAAAGAAGATTTATTGGGTTATTATTATTATTACTCTTATTTATTAGTATTGAGGCAGGGGTCTCGTGTAGCCTAGGCCAGCTTTGAACTCATTACGTAGCTGAGAATGACTCTGAACTCCTGATCCTCTTGCTTCCATACCTTTTTTTTTTTAAGATTTATTTATTTATTATGTATACAGCATGTATGACTGCAGGCCAGAAGATGGCACCAGATCTCATTACAGATGGTTGTGAGCTACCATGTGGTTGCTGGGAATTGAACTCAGGACCTCTGGAAGAGCAGCCAGTGCTCTTAACCTCTGAGCCATCTCTCCAGCCCTTGCTTCCATATCTTAAGTGCTGGAATAATAGGCGTGTGCCACCACGCCAGGTTTTATACAGTGCTGGAAACCAAGCCTAGAGCATTGTGTACGCTAGGCAAGCACTCTCCCACCTGTTTTTGTAGTTGTTACTTTGCTTTATGTGTGTATTCATTTGCTTTTTTTTTGAGAAAAGGTATTGCTAGCTAGCCCTGGCTGGCCAGGAAATATGTCCATCCTTGATTCTCCTACCTCTGCCTGCTAAACAGAACTCAGTACCCAGGTTAGGGGGCACATATCCACACAATGGAGCAATGGATGCTGGAAACAGATGTGTTTGAGGATGAGGGATGAGTTCAGGCTTGGGGAACAGGGGGCCTCAGTGGGACCTCGGCCACTAGGTAGGATAAAAGCAAAGAACAAAGAACAAAGAACATCAGATGACCAGGTGGTGGTGGTGGCAGTGCACGTCCTTAATGCCAGCACTCAAGAGGCAGAGGCAGGCAAATTTCTGAATTCCAGGACAGCTAGGGCTACACAGAGAAACACTGTCTCAGAAAGGAAGGAAGGAAGGAAGGGAGGGAGGGAGGGAGGGAGGAAGGAAAGAAGGAAGGAAGGAAGGGAGGGAGGGAGGGAGGGAGGGAGGGAGGGAGGAAGGCATCAGCTGAGCGAGAGGAAGGCTGAAGTAAAGGAAACTGTCTCCTCTTTGCTTTACATCTAGGCCAGAGGGCATAGCAGAGGCCTGCCCTGTCAGCTGAGGCTGGGGTGGCCATGTGAGGAAGCGGCTGTGGCAGGGGCAGGTGAGGCGAACCGGCTGCCTGCCACCTGGGCTGTAACTAGAGAGCCTGGCCAAAGCCAGGCTGGCCCCCACGCTGACCTTTCCCCGTGGCCAAGTCCAAATTAAGAGCCTTGAACTGCCAGGAAGATGTGCTGGCCTGGGAGCACTAGCTTGTCTGTGTCCAAGGAAAGGAGTAGAGAATCAGGCCCCCGGGGGCTCTGTGCGTCAGTCTGCACCTAAAAACGTGAGTCCTGAAAGATGTCTCTTCCCAAAGCCTCCCAGGGAAAGGCACTCCACAGGTGAATGTCCAGCAGTTCTACTCTGCGTCTAACTACAGGCGACTGTGCTGCAGCTGTGAAAGATGAGGCCTAAGTCATCAGTGGTTGGTTACAGAAAAAGGACCACAAAAGTAGGGTTTAGGGAGCCAGGCTTGAACCTGCAGCTCTACAAAGGGACTCCAGGACCACAGCAAGTCACTTCCCTCCATAGACCTCCACCTAGCCTTCTTCTAAGCTAGCTTAAAGTCTTTCTTCTATGTTTGATCACACAGATTTTTTTTACTGCCTTAGGATGCTGAGCTTAATACTAGCTGAATTAGAACTATGGCCAGGCACAGTGGCCATAACCATCATCCCAGCACTTAGTAGCCCAATGTGGGAAAATCGCCTCAAGTTTGAGTCCACCCGGGGCTACAGAGAAAACCCAGACTTTTTTTCTTAAAGGCAGGATGAGGAGCAGGAGGACAAGTCTGTTGTAGCTCCATCAGTCTCTTCCTCAGAAGGAGAATACATTCTTAGCCTAAAGAAGTGATCAGAGTTCAGAGACAAGGGCCAGGGAGGCGCTGGGGTGACAGAGAAGAGGTTTCTGGGAGCCGCAGGCCAGTCCAAGCCTGGAGATACGGTGTCAGTCTCAGCGTTAGCAGTGGGATAGCTGGAGGGACAGGGAAGGCGGGTGTCTTCGTCAGGGTTGCATGCTGTGATGAAACGCCATGACCAAAGCAACTTGGGGAGGAAAGGATTTATTTGGCTTATGCTTCCACATCACAGTTTATCATCAAAGAAAGTCAGGACAGGAACTCAAACAGGGCAGGATCCTGGAGGCCAGAGCTGATGTAGAGGCCATTCCGCATGACTTGCTTAGCCTGAGACCTCAGGACCACCAGCCTAAGGGTGGCACCACCCACAACGGGCTGGGCCTCACATTAATCACTAATGAGGAAAACGCCTCCAGGCTTGCCTACAGTCCATCTTGAGACACTTTCTCAACCGAGACTCCCTTCACTAACGACTGACTAGCTTGTGTCAAGTTGACAAAAAACTAGCCAACCCGGCAGGGGATGTTAGGGACCTCAGGGACCATCTGGGAAATAGCTCTTGGGCTGCTCCTCTCTCTCACGCCTTGGCAGCTCATGAGTTATCTATGCCCATTAGATTCTCAGTACCCCAGAGCAAAAGAATACACTCAAGCTTCAGGCTGTTCTCACTCCAATCTGCACCTCCAAAGCTGGGAATGGGGGGCGGGCACATGTCTGTGACCTAGCACTTAGGAAGCAGGAGGATCAGGAGTCACAAGTTAGCCTGGGCTACATAACCAGACCATGTGCCATGAAACAAATATGTTAACGTCTCCAGTATTTGGCACCAGGTGAATGAAATCAAAGCATGGATGAAGGAAAGACTGTGTGTATCACAGTTCCACTTTCGAAATATTCCCAGGATTAGGCCTCTTCTCCCCACCTCAAGTCTGTGGTCCAAGCTACCATTCATGCTCTGGCCTGGATTATTAGTCACCTCCACCTCGCTCCCTGCTTCAGGCTATTCTCGGCCCAGCAGCTGACATGTCTACTAAAATCCAAAAAGTACTGCCCTGGCTTCCCTTCTTCCTCAGAGGAAAAGAGTCCAAGTTCTGCCAGGTGTAGTGGCGGCGTTGGAGTCTCAGCTACTTGGGAAGCTGAGAGGCAGGAGGATTGTTTCTGCCAGGGGCTGGACACCAGCTTAAGCAACATAAGAGATAGAGTTACTTGGGAGGGGAAAAAAGAGTGAAGGGAGCTGGGGACAGTGGCAGAGCTCTTTCCTAGTGGACACAAGGAACCTGCAAAACACAGACACACACACACACAGAGACACACACACACAGACACACACACACACACACACACACACACACACACGAAGGATTTCTCCACCTTCACATCAGGTCAGTCACGTCTCTGATGCCATCTGCCATTCTAAGCTGCTTCCTGGAACATGCTAGGCCCACTTGCCCACTAGGCTTTGTGTTGGCCATCCTTCCATCTCAGAGAACCTCACCTTCTTCATATTCCTGGCAGTGTCTGGAATGGTCTCATGGCCTGGGTGGAGAGGGATGCCATGGTCTGTAACATCTTCCCTGACCACAATATGAGAGCAAGGATGGCCCTCCCCACCAGCACATCTCAGCCTACCCTTCCTGTCATCCCTGCTTTTATCAAGAGATGTACCCTGAGAATGCACTCAGGTGTTTATTTTTTGTCTATGTCAGATACCTAGAAATCTCCCTGGAAGGTTGAGGAGATGATTCAGTGGATAAAACACCCATGTGAGAGAATTGGATGCCCAGAACCCACATAACTTCCAGGCAAGCTTGGTGGCTTGGAAGGTGGACACAGGGCACCCCTGAAGCAAGCTGGATAGCTCAACTAGCCCATATCAGCAAACTCTGGGTTCAATTATGAGAGAGTGAACAAAATAGAGTGATCAGTAAAGACTCCTGATATCAACACACAGGGAAACAAACAGACATACATGTATGCCACACATACATTTAAAAAAAAAAAAAAAGCTGCCTGTACACTGTAGGTTCTCAGTAAATAGCTCTTTTTCTTTGTTTTTTGTTTTGTTTTCCGAGACAGGGTTTCTCTGTGTAGTTTCGATGCCTGTCCTGGATCTCACTTTGTAGGCCAGCCTGACCAGAGATCTGCCTGGCTCTGCCTCCTGAGTGCTGGGATTAAAGGCGTATGCCATCGTCGCCCAGCAGTAAATAGCTCTTAAACAAACAATAAAGAACCGAATGGCAGTCAGGTGGTTGTGGCACACACCTTTAATGCCAGCATTTGGGAGGGAGAGACAGGCAGATCTCTTGAGTTCAAAGCCAACCTGGTCTGCAAAGTGAGTTCCAAGACAGTCAGGACTACACAGAGAAACCCTATCTTGAAAAACCAAAACCAAAAACAAACAAACAAAAGACAAAAAGAAAGAGAACTGAATGATAAGGAGATCAAATATGCAGGAAACTGGTTCAGAGACAAATAGAGGAGCTAAATGAAGTCAAGCAATGCCTTCAGACTATTCCTAATTCCCAAGGCACTTTTTGATCTTACGAGTTCTTTTCTGTATATAAGCAATGGGAGTTCCATGGAGCTAAAGGCATTTAAAACACAGGAGACGCTCTTTAGGAAAAAGAATGAAAAGGCAAAGACTACAAACACAAAATTAGATCTGAAAATTCTTGGCTAGGGGTGTGCCTTAGTGGTAGAGCATTTGCCTAGCATGCACAGGGCCCTAGGTTCTGTCATTAACACTGAAAGGAAAACAAGCCAACCTCTCGGACAGTGATGGATGCTTACTATTTTGATGATGGCAATATCTTCACAGGTGGCCACATCTGCCAAAACTTATCACCACGTAGGCCTTAAGCACATATCATTGACACTCCAATAAGATGCCTTGAAGTGCCAGGTGGTGGTGGTGGCGGCGGCGGCGGCGGCAGCGCACGCCTTTAATCCCAGTACTTGGGAGGCAGAGGCAGGCGGATCTCTGTGAGTCTGAGGCCAGCCTGGTCTACAGAGAGAGATACAGGACAGGCGCAAAGCTACACAGGGAAACCCTGTCTTGAGAAAAAAAAAAAAAGCCTTGAAGATTAAATTCAGGGGCCAAGGAGGTGCCATGCCTGACGACCTGAGTTTGATTCCCAGAACCCATGGTGGAAGAAAGGAAATGACTCTCAAAAATTGTTCTCTTACTTCCACATGTGTGTTATGGACAAATGTGCTGGACACATGCACGCACATGCATACATACACATACACACACACACACACACATTCTTCTTAAATTAAAGGTATTCTTCCCTTGAATTGTCTGCCTAATTTTCCTAAATAAACCTACTTATCAAAAATTTAAAAACAACAATAACAAAAACAAACTTTAAAGGTTTAGGATCTGGGTGTGGTGGCTCACACCTGCAATCCTGGCACAATGGAGAATTGCTGCAAGTCCTAAGCTTGCCTGGAGCACAGAGCAAGACCCTGTGTTTAAAAGGGGGGAGGGCTGAAGGATGGCTCAGTGACCTAAGAGCATCTACTACTGCTCTTGCAAAAGACCCAGGTTCAGTTCCCAGCACCCACATCTGGGGAAGCCTATACCCTCTTCTGTGCTCTACAGAATGTGGACCTACGTGAACGTGGTTCACATAAATTCATGAAGGCACACACAGATTCAAATAAATATGAAAAAAAACCCTTAGAGCCAGGAGTGGTGGTATCCACCTTGAATCTCAGCACTCAGGAGGCAGAGGTAGGCGGATCTCTCTGAGTTCAAAGCCAACTTGGTCTATAGAATGAGTTCCAGATCAGCCAGAACTACATAGTGAGACCCTTTCTCAAAACAACAACCACAAACATCATGGAGAGATGATACAGTTCAGTAGGAAGAATGCTCAACTATCCTGAAGGAAGCCCGATGTTCAACCCTGCCCCCCAGCACTGCATAAATCAGGTGTCACAGTCCATGCCTATAGTTCTAACACTGTGGAGATGGAGGCAGTTGGATCAAAAGTTCAAGGTCATCAGGGTCTCCAGATGGCGAAGCAGGTAAAAGCATTTGCCCCATAGCCCTAACAACCAGAGTTGTAAAGGTTGGAGGAGACACTACCCACTTGTCCTCTGACTTCCACATACATGTTGTAGCATCTGTGTGCCTATACATACACATATCGACCAACCAATCTAAATAATCAGAGGTCACAAAAGTGGCTCAGCAGGTAAATGTGCTAGCTATAAAGACAATTCCCAGGACCCACTTGGTGGGAAGGGAGTTCTCCTGTGATCTCAAGATGCACACTGTGTCATGCCCATATCCACCCACATCCATCCACACAAATAAGTAAATGGAATTTAAATTTAAAAAATAAACTAAATATGTAATTTTTTTCTAGAAATTTTAGTTCAAACTTCCTTTAAGAAGAAGTTCAGAGTCTGGTGGGCGGTGGTAGTGCACACCTTTAATCCAAGCATTAAGGAGACAGAGCTGGGTGGTCTTCAGAGCGAGTTCTAGTCTAGGACAGCCAGGGCTACACAAACCCTGTTTAAAAAAAAAAGTTCAGGGTCATCTTCGGGAACACAGCAAGGCCAGCCTGAATTATGAGGAATGGAGTTTAGGGGTGTGGTAGGTGCACAGGCAAGCAGGGAATCTTGTAATGTCAGCTCACACAATCAGAGTAAGCCCACCTCTCTGTAACAGTCTGGTCACTCTACCTATTTGCTAAATAACAAAACAAGCTGAAAAAATAAATCTCACTCAGACTCTCCATGAACAGACGTAGGAGTGATGACTGTCCAGGCCATTTGCTTGTGGCACTGAGCCAGGCCCAAGGGGATGCTGGGAAATGTCTCTTATAAGACAGGCCACCATACAAACTAGCTGAGACCCTCTTCCAAGCCCAGGGGAGCACTCAGTGCAGAAAGCCAACGCTGCCTCTGCCTCCCAAGTGCTGGTATGATGAGCGTGTTACCACCCCTGGTTCCTTAAAAAAAAAATTTTAGCCAGGTATGTAATTCAAGAGAGAGAAGCAGGAAGATCACTTTGAGTTTAAAGACCAGACTAGACTACATAAATTTCCAGACCAGTCAGGGCTATAAAACAAGACCCCAAGCCAATAATCTAAAAAGAGAAAATACTTCTCACTAATTCTGAGGTACACCTCTTGCTGTATGATAGGTCTGGAAAGCTCCCTCTTGCTCAGTGGGATCTTTGAACCACTGACCACCATCTCCACATTCCCTGGCCTCCAGCAGCCCAAATTCTCCCTTCTCTCCCGTGAGCTGCCATTTTTAATTCCACGGCTAAGGGTTGGTCACAGAGTACCCAGTCCTCTCTGTTTGCTCAGCATGCTTGTCCACAACTTTGCACTCTCCTGTCTCTGTGCTGTTCACCTCAGGCCATCAGCCTCCTGCCATAGGAGACACCAGCAGAGGTGAATGCCCCAGCATGGAAGTGGAGTTTCTGAGGGTGTTTGGAGCCAAGAGGAACAGCGTTTCCTTCCTGTCACATGGGAAAGGTCACGGCAGCCACACACCGCCTCCAGGACTGGTTGTTAGCCAGTTCACACCAGTATAAACAGAGCAAGCATCAGCTACTTCTTCCCTCTGACTCCTGCAGTGTTATCAGCAGTAACCAGATACTCCACCGTATCAGCAGAAGTGTTTACCCAAGTTCAGATGTGGAGTCACAGCTGTATTGGCACCCCTGCGTTATATCCTCACACAGCTCTGGGCAGCTGGTATGTCGCCTCCATGCTTCAGATGGGGAGGTCTGGTAAGCTATTCGAGATCAGGATCACAAGTGGCTGAGATTCAAATTTATGCAGACTGGCCTCAGACCCTTTTTATTTCTCCTTTCTTGTTTATTTCATTTTAAAGAGTTAGTTATTTATGGATTTACTTAGGGGCAGAGAAGAGATGGCTGGCAAGATGAAAAGCATGTAGGGTGGTGAGGGTGGGAGGCAGGAATGTGGTCCTGGAGAGAGAATTCCCATGTATTTCAAGCTAGTAAAAAGGAGCCTTGACAAGAAGAAACCTGTAGGAGCACCCATAATCTCAGCACTGAGTCAGGAGGACTTTCAGTTGGAAGCCTGCCTGTGCTACAGTGAGTTCAAGGCTAGCCTGAGCTATAAGTGGTATGTCTCAAAAACATCTCCCACCAAAGGAGACAAAAGGGAGGAAGGGGGTGTGGAGGGAAGGAGGGAGGACAGGACAGAAAGTCCAGATGATTCAGAGGGAGCGAAAGAGACACGTGTCCCGTCCCAGCCCTGCCGCCCGCTGTGTAACTGTAGACCTCGGCCCCTCAACAGTTGAGCTCACAAGCCAGGGAAGCAGGAGCCCACCCTGGCCTTCAGGAGACCCTGAGCAGCTGAACATTGCAATGTGGCAGGTGGTCTTGGCCCACCCCAGGGAGGACCTGGGAGAGGCTGGGAAGGATATCCCCACCAGACAGATGGTGGACCCATCTGTCAGAGAACATGTGTCCAACTGCTAGAACACACAGCTCAGATCCATGGCCCACCATGGGAACGACTGCCCAAGAAGAAGGGGGGAGTGCCCCGGCCTGACCTCAGGCTGAGGGTGGGGACCTCTGACGAGGAATTACCACGGTCTTCTCATGACCTCTTTGCTTCCCACAAGCGGCATCAATCAGCCTGGGCCTGGGCCTAGACACAATTCCACTAGATTTGCTGTCCCATCTGCAAAATCCCGCTTGGAACAGTCACTTCTACGTCTCATTTCCCGAGGCAGGGCAGTCTGTTCCCTCCACACCAGCCTTCTCGCTGCGCCATAAAAACAGCATCAAGGAAGCAAAGGACCAGCTGCTTAGCGGGAGGCCAGGGCGGTCAGCCATGCTTCCCCCAGACTGTCGGGCCCGTCTCTTAATTGGTGTTCCTGTTTATTATCCTATTATATTATCTTGCTGCATGTCATAATGAATGCAACCAGTTTTAAACATCGAAATGGGCTGAGAATCTAAGGAACCCACTTGAGGTCTCTCCAGAGAGCCACCAGCCCTTTCTCTGAGCTCTGTGTCATCACCCCCTCTTGTAGGCTAGGGCTCGGGAAGGAGAAGCTATGCCCTAATCTGGATGGCAGGAGAATCTGTCCAAGATCCGCTGACGTCAGAGGGCTGGAGGAGGAGCTTATTTGTGGAGAGGTGACCACGGCAATGGGACTTAACACTGTCATCCCTGAATGGGCCCCAAGATTTCTGGTGAAATCCTTGCTGGCTGGCATCCCCAAGAGCTTTCCCTGAACAGGTAGGTATGCCTATTCGCACCTCCACTCCTCAGCTGATGGTTTGGGCCTTCACATTCCTTGGTTGAGCTCCGTGCCACAGTCCCCACTAAACATGGAGCTTGTTGAGAGAAAGGACTTTTGCTCTCAGGGCTACGTCTTCTCTGCACTGTCCCTCTCCTAACTCTGGGGGGCGCTCATCATCACAGTCGCATCAGAGATCGTGTCCGTGTGAAATGGTATTCAGCAACACTGAGCATCGCTGTCACAAGACACCACCTACCACACCTACTCACACGGCTACGAACAGAAAAGGGAAAATAACAAGGTTGGCAAGCATGTGGAAAGACTGGAACCTTCTGCCTCGCCAGGGTGGGGGTGGGTATAAAGTGGGACATTTGCTATGGGAAACGGTTACTATTGATTGTCAACTTGATCTAGAATCACTAGGGAGGGCGCCACCAGGCACACCCGAGAGGGATTTACTTAGATTTAGTTTGGCTCAGGACTTGCCTGTGAGGAATTATCTTGATTAGGTTGCGTTGGAAAGAGCCACCCTAGAAGGGCAGCACCTTACAGTTGGAAACATGGGAAGGAGAGAAGGAAAATTAAGCACAAGAATTCACCGCTCTTGGGGCTGGTGAGACAGTGGGTGAGGGTAGTGCTGCTAAGACTGACAGCCCGGGTTCGGGTCCTGGGACTTACATGGTAGAGGAGGAAAACCAGCAAACCTGTGGGAGCTGCAGGTCATCCTCTGAACTCCATGAGAGTGCCATGACATGAACGCCCCCCACCCCGTACCCCCCTACACACACACACACACACACACACACACACACACACACACACACACACACATTCTCTGGCCTGGAGAGATGGCTTACAAGTTAAGAGCACTTGCTGCTCTTCCAGAGGATGAAGGTTCAATTCCCAACATCCACGTGCTTGCCCAGGACCACCTGGAACTCCAGTCCCAGGAGACCAATGCCCTCCTTCTGGCTTTCATAGGCAACAGGCATGCACATAGTGCACAGAAAAATACCCACATACATAGAATAAAACTTCAATTTTTTTTTTTAATTTAGAAGTTCACCATTCTCTACTTCTTAGTTGTGGACGCAATGTCACGAGCTGCCTCAAACTCCTGCTGACATGATTCCCCTCCACAGTAGACTGTAACTTTCAACTTTTAGCCCAAACTTTCTCCCTTAAGTGTTTCTGTCAGAGTATTTTATCACAGCAAAAGGAAAATGATAGTAAACATTGTTATTAATTAATTAATTTGTTTGTTTGTTTGTTTTGAGGCAAGGCCTCATTATGTAGCCTTGGCTGTCCTAGAACTCCATATGTAGACCAGGCATGGCTCAGACACAGAGAGATCCTCCTGCCTCTGACTCTTGAGTGCTGGGACTAAAGGCATGCACCACTACACCCAGCTAAACATTGCTTTTTGTTTTTAAAATTAAACATAAAAATCACCAGAGAACCCAACAGTTCCTTCCTCTCCTGGATTCCCAAAGGAATTGCAGGGAAGGGCTCAGACACTGACACACTCATGCTCTCTAGCAGTGTCCTAACAGCCAAAGGACACAACAACAAGAAAGTCCCTTGGCTGATGATGGGCTAGCAAGCCAGACATTTGGGCTAGGGCTGTAGCTCAGTGGTAGGCCATGTGTTTCGTATGGAGCAAACCCTGCCTTCTACCCTCCACACAAAAACAAACCCAAGCCTTCACAAACACTGAAGTAAACTTTGATTCTACTGTTCTGAAGTCAATCCACAGAGATAAAAAGATAGACAAAACACGCCTTTAATCCCAGCACTCTGGAGGCAGAGGCAGGTGGATCTCTGTGAGTTCAAGAGCAGCCTGGTCTATAGAGAGAGTTCCAGGATAGCCAGGGTTACACAGAGAAACCCTGTCCTGAAAGACCAAAAAAAAAAAAAAAAAAGATAGATGTTGTTATCATGGCTGCTAAGGCCCCAAATAATGAGCAGTTATTGTTTGATGGGTACAACAACTTCTATTCGCGGGTGATGAAAAAGTTTTAGAAATGGATAGTGATGTTGGCTGCACAATGATACGAATGTACCAGGCTGGGGCTGGGACTCGGTGCTAAGGTGTTTGCAAGTATACACAAGACTCTGGGTTCCATCCTCAGCACCATAAAAACCTAATTTGGGGGTGGGAGGCTGGTGAGATAGACAGCTTCATGGGTAAAGGTGTCTGCTTCCAGCCTGATGATCTCAGTTTGATCCCCGGGACCCTATAGTAGGAGGAAAGAACTGACTCCTGAAAGCAGTCCTCTGACCTCCACACACATGCTAGGGCATGTGAGCACCCACACATACACACACACACACACACACACACACACACACACATACGCACACAAAATAAACCAATGAAGTGTAATTCAAAATAATAATGTTGTGTTATGTACACGCGGGTGTGTACACCCAAATACAGAGGTCAGACATGAATGCTGGATGTCCTGCTCTGTCACTCTCCACCTCACTCCCTAGAGACAGGGTCTCTCAATGCTTATGGAGATGGGCTGGCAAGCTCCAGCAATCCTCCTGACTCTATCCACCAGGCACTTGTGGCCATGTCTGACTTTGTACATAGATGCTTAGGATTTGAACCCAGGTCCTCACCCACAGAGCCAGCCCCCCGAAATAACTATTTTTAAAGACAAAAAAATAATAAAGAAAAAGTGTGAATATATTTAACAGTCCTGACCATTGCCCACCAAACAGCTTAACATCCATATTCCTGCCATGAAATAAAGGAAATCAGAATACTCCCCTCAGGGCTGGCTGTATTACCTACGCATTCTACAGAGGAGAAACACAATGTTTGGGAAGGTTAGGTCTTGCTCCAGATCACACCTGCCATCAGGGCGACATAAGCAGAAGAAACCTAGCCTTCCGCAGGCCTCTAGAAGCCGAGAGAGGTGGTGGCCTAAGAGGACCATGGGAGCGCTGGAAACACAAAGGGCAATCATAACAAAAAGGGCAAAAGCCCCAGCATCCTTTTAGCTTTTCGTCACCTTGACACAGCTAGACTTGTCTGGGAAAATGGAACTGTGACTGAAACCAATTGCCTCCATCAGACTGGCCTGTACTGTGGGTAATGCTACTACTCATGGACTGGTGGTCCTCAGTTGTATGGAAAAGCAGGCTGAGCAAACCATGAGGAGCAAGCCAGTAAGCAGCATCCCTCCATGGTATCTGCTTCAGTTCCTGCCTCAAGGTTCCTCCTGCCTCGAGTTCCTGTCATGGCTTCCCTTGATGATGGACTGGAACCTGTAAGTCAAATCAACTCTTTCCTAAGTTGCTTCACCACAGCAATGGAAAACAAGCTAGGAAACCAAGGAATGATGTGATGGCATTAAGACAGAGTAGGAGGCTCAGGCTCAGGCTGAGCACCCAGGATCTGCCCCATCCCTCAGTAAAGAGAGTCTTGACAAGACTCTAGCTGCCAAGGCCCAGCCAGATTCTCCCTCTCAACAGGTGTGTCACTCATTTCTATCTACCTGAGAGGTCCTTTCCTGATAAGTGTTTAGATGCTCTCCGCGGGTCTCTCAAAGTCACCATGTCAAATCCTCTGAGCTGGTGCAGCACTCTAGTTCCTTCATCCAGAGCACATTTGCTACCGCCACCCCCAGATCAGACTTCATTTCCCTCCAGAAATGTCCAAGACAACCCAGCCCTCTCTAGTTTCTTGGCTACACCCTACATGCCTGTCTGGGTCACTCACGAAAGGTATTTCTCCTGTCTATCTCATTAGCATGAAGTCATGGAGGATGGAAATTCTCCAGCCCCATCACTCCGGCTAGGTTCAAGATGGATGCTTCATAAGACTAATATAAAGGCAGGCCAGGGACACAGCAGAGAATCCAAGAGACAGGGAATGAAGGCAGGGGCAGGGAGACACAGCCACACAAGAGCCACCTCCAGGTAAGTGAAGGCTAGGACTAGAAAGAACAGATGCAAAGAATTAAGGAGCCAGCCTCAGCGAGGAGGAGGAAGGTGACCACTCAATTCGGCTGCCAAGGAGAGGAAGAAAGGCAAGGGCGGATGCAGCCAAGAGTGAAGAAGTCTCTCTTTACTCCCTGTTCCCAGGGACCTGTGGCCAGGCGAGGCAAAGGAGGTCAGAATGAGGAGGATGGGCAATAACAGAGTGAGGGTCGGTCACACAGTGACAGGGCAAAAGTGCAGGAGCTGCAAGCAGCAGGTTAGCACCCCAGGCATGGGAGCCGGTCCAGGAGAGATGGGAGGTGTTCAAGTGGGGGCCACAGCCAACAAGTATGGGTGCCTCGGCTCAGAAATAACAGGTGTTAATCTGTGTTGCGGCTCTGCATGTCATCTGCATGTCTGCCTGGCTCTGGGCAGTGGCTTCTGCTCTGGTGTAACGTGGCCTGAGTTGGTAACAGGACTAATCCCCATCCTCAAAACACTAAAGGCCACGGCCCCAACTCTAGGATCTGCTGTCAGCTGACCACGGGCCCCACTGGCTGGTCCACTTGGGAAATGATCTCCGCACGCAGGAAGTGTAAAGACAGGGCTCTTGGGCATGCTGGCAGCTGACTAGGGGTGAGGACAGGGCACAACAGGTCCCTCAGGGAAGATGAGAAGAGCAGAGGAGCACAGCCAGAGCTAGAGGAGGTCTGAGTCAGCCTCCCAGGGGGCCTGCCCCACACACTGCGGTGAGCTCAGAGCTATCTATACCTCCCAGCTGCGCTGGCCGCCCCCAAGCTGGTAAGAAGAGACCAGGGTAAGCCGGGTCTGGCTCACAGTGAGACCAGCCTTCACGCAGGCCAGGTGAGTCATCCGATGGAGCAGGACGCTCCTGTCCCCTTGTCCAGAGACTGACCCACCTGACCCAAGGCCAGGCAGAGGCAGGGCCGGGAAGGACAGGAAGGAGTTCAGAGTGAGGGCAAGGGGTGGGGGTGGCTAGCCCTGCTCTGCGCACTACCTGAGAGACCTTCTTAACCCCCACATCTTTACACGTAAAGTAGGGAGAGATAACTACCCACAATCACTGGAGAAATCTCAGCATCAGCTTAAGTGATGAATGTACGGTACTTATGTGTAACGGATGGAAATTCTGACACACACCACAACATGAGCATGATGCCAAGTGAGTAGAAGAAAAGGAGGAGGAGGAAAGAAGGAAGGGAAAGGGAAAAGGAGGAGGAAGAGGAAGAAGGAGGAGGAGGAGGAGGAGGAAGGAGAAGAGGAAGGAGAAGAAGAAGAAGAAGAAGAAGAAGAAGAAGAAGAAGAAGAAGAAGAAGAAGAAGAAGAAGACGACGAAAACTACATTATCTCATTTAGATGGGGGACCTAAAATGGTTAGATCCACAGAGAAAGAAAAGTAGCAGCTGCCTAAGGAACTATCTGCTAGGCGTGGTGGTGCACAGTTAATCCCATCATTTGGGAGGGAAAGGCAGGTAGATCCCTATGAGCCCAAGGCCAGCCTGGCCTACACAATGAGTTCCAAGCCAACCAGGGTGACATATGACACCTTGTCAAAAAGAGAGAAGTGGGGGGGGACCACTGTTTAAGGGGTTCAGAGTTCCACTCTGGGATGACAGTTTCTGTAGGTGAAGAGTGTGGCGGCTACAACAGACTGTCACTAAACCTAAAGCAGGCAGCCAGAGACCCCGGACCACAGAGCCAATTAAATACATTTTAGTGTGTTTTTTGTTGGTGTGTGTGTGTGTGTGTGTGTGTGAGAGAGAGAGAGAGAGAGAGAGAGAGAGAGAGAGAGCCATGTGTGCACACACGCATGAGCACACCTGGGGGTGTGGCAGATACACGCATGTCTGGGGTGGGGGGTTGGAGGGTGAACACATACATGCCTTGGTGTGCATGTAGAGGTCGGAGAACAGTTTTGGGGAGTTGATGCTTGCCTTCTACCTTGCTTTTGAGGAGGAGGGCGTCTCTCATCTCTGCTTTTGAATGACCTCCCCATCTTGCCATAGGAGAGCAACTACAGATGCAGGCCAGGTCATCTAACTATTTAAAAGATTGGTTTTACAGATGTGGACCCATAGCCAAAGATTAGGTGGAGCTAGGGGAATTCTACAGAAGAAGTGGAAAAAAGGACTCTAGAAGCCAGAGGGGTCACGGACACAAAAAACCCCACAGAATCAACTAACCTGGACTCATAGGGGCTCACAGAGACTGAACTGACAACCAGGGAGCCTGCACAGAACTGACCTTGGCACTCTGCATAGATGTTACAGTTGTGTAGCTTGGTCTTCTTGTGGGAATCCTGACAGTGGGAACAGGGGCTGTCTCTGACTCTTTCCCTGTATTTGGGGACCCTACTCCTCATACTAGGTCACCTTGCCCAGCCTTAATAAAAAGGGAGGTGCTTAGTCTTACTGAAACTTGATATGCCCGGTTTTATTGATATCCATTGGAGGCCTGCACCTTTTCTGAATAGAAATGGGGGAGGAGTGGATAGGGGGTTGGTGGGTGGAGGTGGGGGAGAGGGACTAGGAGGAGAGGAGGGAGGGGAAACTGCAGCCGGGATATAAAATAAATAAATAAATTTATTTATTTTGAAAGACTTGTTTTACTTTTCCTTTATGTATATGAGTATTTGGTCTACAAGTACGGTCATGTACTGCATGCATGCCTGACGCCTGCTGGAGCCAGAAGAGGTGCTGGGCCTCCTGGAACTGGAGTTTATGTGGATGCTGGAAACTGAACCTGGTCTTCTGCAAGAGCAACAATGCTCTTAACAGCTGAGCCATCTCTCCAGCCCTTCTGTGACTTTTTACCTGAGTTTCACTTGGGTCACTAGGCTTGTGGCAGCAAATACTTTTACCTGCTGAGCCATCCTGACCATTTTTTTTTTTAAAAATGAGATGTGTGTGTGCCCGTGCCCATGGAGGCCAGAAGAGGGCTTCAGATCTGCTGGAACTAGAATTATAGGTAGTTGTGAATTGCTTGATGTGGGTGCTGGGAACCGAACCTGGATCTTCTGAAAGAGCTCTTAACACTGGGCCATCTTTCCAGACTCTTTTTTTTTTTTTTTTTTTTTTTTTAATAGGCAGGGCCTTGTATAGCCTAGGCTGGCCTCAAACTTCTAATTTTCCTTAGTGCTGGGCACAGGCATGGGCCACAGTGCCAGCTAGCTGTTATATTAACTTGACACAAGCTAGAATCTTCTGAGAGGAGGGAATACCAATTGAGAAAATGCCTTTTTAAGATAGGGCTGTAGCCGGGCATTGGTGGTGCACGCCTTTAATCCCAGCACTCGGAAGGCAGAGGCAGGCAGACCTTTGTGAGTTCAATGCCAGCCTGGTCTACAGAGCGAGATCCAGGAAAGGCGCAAAGCTACACAGAGAAACCCTGTCTCGAAAAACCAAAAAAAAAAAAAAAAAAAAAAAAGATAGGGCTGTAGGCAAGCCTGTAGGACATTTTCTTAATCAGTGATTGACAGGGGAAGACCCAGCCCACTGTCAGTGAGGCCACCCCTAGCCTGGTGGTCCTAGGTCCAATCAAAAGGCAGGCTAAGCCAGACTGAGGTGGTGCACACCTTTAATCCCAGCACTTGGAAGGGAGAGGCAGGCGGATCTCTGTGAGTACGAGGCCTGTCTTACAAAGCAAGTTCCAGGATAGCTAGGACTGTTACACAGAGAAACCCTGTCTAGAAAAATTAAAAAAATAATAAAAATATAAAGTAAAAGGAAGGCAGGCTGAGTGAGCCACGTGGAGCAAGCCAGGAAGCAATGCCCCTCCATGGCCTCCGCTCCCGCCTCCAGGTTCCTGCCCTACTGGAGAGATGGAGACATATAAGTGGAATAAACCCTTTCCTCCCCAACTTGCTTTTGGTTATGGTGTTTCATCACAGCAACAGAGACCCTACGGCAGTCACCATGCCTGGCTTAGTATATTGATTGTACACATTGTGGCTCCGCCCCAGGGCCTTCTCAGTTACCTGCAGCACCCTCGGCTCCTGCCCACTGCTGAATGAATGATTTCTGCACCTCGTCTGCTTCTTCACACAGTGATTCCTTCTCAGTGTCCCGTGCACAATCTCTGGCTTCCAGACCAGGGTTCTGACAGACTCTGCAGTCATACAATCCCCACCTCCCCAGCATACCTCCTGCCCTTCCCTACCTTCATGAGAGCTTATGATTGCCATCTACCTTGCTCTCCACAGAGAGCCCATAGCCCTGGGGCAGCTATGGGGGGATACCCCATGGAAAGCACTGCCCCCAGCTGGCATCCTATGGGAGCTCCCTAGACCAGCTTTCTCCTCTAGGAAGCTTCCCTGGGGGAGCAACTGTTAGAACAAGAAGTGATCAGAGCAGAGGTTGCAGTATCTGAGAGACTCTGGGAACAGAGGGGTGGGGAGGGAGCAGTTTTAACAGGTGTCTGTGGAAGCGGGAAAAGGGAGCGCATAATGTGAAAGGATCTTACTTTCCCAAGAAGCAAAGGGAAGGGAAGCATTGTTTTGGTCTCATGGAGAAGACTTTATGTAAAAGGAAAAAAAAAAAAGAGAGAGAGAGGAGCTGTCAGGCTCTGTTGCCCCCAGAGCTGGGACTGGATTTCAGTTTAGTCAGCTGAGGAATGCTGAGGAGTGACCCCCTAGACCTTAACACCTGTAGCTTCAGCACTGGCCCACTTCGTAGTCTGTGATGCTGGAGACGGGACCAGGGCCTCATGTATGCTGGGCCAGCACTCCACCACTGAACCGCACCACAGCCCAACACACGACCTAGTTTAGAATCAGGGTTTTGTGGGTACATTAGTTAAGGTGAGGTCATACTGGACTAAGGCACACCCTAAACCCGGTGACTAGTCGTGTCTTTGTAAGAAGGTAAGAGGAAGGCTGGCGAGATGGCTCAGTGGTTAAGAGCACTTACTGTTCTTGCAGAGGACCCAGGTTTGGTTTCCAGCACCCATGTGGCAGCTCACAGCCATTGGCAACTCCAGTTCCAGGGGGTCTGATGCCTCTTCTGACCTCCATGGGCACTGCACGCATGTGGTGCACGGATACACACTCAGGCACACACACATACACATAAAAATAAATTAAATGGTATCTCCGCATACCACCTTCATGCCTGAGCCACGCATGCCAAGATCATGCTCTCCCCCAAAGCTACCCCCAACTCATTACTGTTGCTTTTGGCCACCTGGCTTGTGAGAACCTGTCAATCACCCAAGGGAACTAACACATTCAGTCCCCACACAGGGCCCTCCAACAGCTGAAAAGCACCTGTGCTGGGGGGAGGGGGAAGAGAAGCTCACGAATGGAAACCCGTGGGGGAAAGGGTGGTAGCTGGGGTGGGAGCCGGGCAGAGGCCCTCTGCTGTCCTGACTTCATCAGACCTTCGGGCGCCCACCCTTCCACATACTGTTTAGAGCATGGGGACCTGAGGGTGTTTCCGGCGGGAGTGGAAGCCTGACCTAATCCTGACCCAGGCCTTGCGGCAGCTGTTCAGTTTGGGTCTGCTTTTACTTTCCCAGAATCCTCTCCTCCAAAGTCAACAGGCCTCATACAGACGGCTGGTCCTTTCCATGTGACTGCTAAATGTGGTATTCCACACCCAGGTCACTCAAGAAGCTGAAGGGGGTGGGTCCTCACGGCCTGCCTTAGAGAACAGTTAGCTGTACCTGTGTTCGCTTCCCCATTCCACATACATGGACCACACCTGCTGTACCGATGCCTGGCACCCACAAGGCTTGGCATGTGCTGGATGCATGAATGAGGGAGGAGGGGGCAGGAGGAATCCTATCCCAAATGAACCCCTTCATGTTCCTTTTCCTTTCTTTTTGTGGTACTGGAGATTAAACTCAGGTCATTTCATAATGTGAGGTCAGAGCTACACTCCCAGGTGAAGTTGCCCGGTTCTTGTCACCCTTTACATCCAAGGTTGACAGCATGGAGATCAAGCATTTGCTTATGATGATGATGATGATGATGATGTGTGTTAGAGAGAAAGAGAGGGGGGAGGGAGGGAGAGGGGAAGGGGGGATTTTTAGTCTGCCCTGTGGAGATAGAAGAAAGTGCTGTGCACCTAGTAGAAGCCACAGGAGGTCATCTGGAGGGACCCCAAGGTTACTGTGTCCATTCTTGCTGAACTACAAGGCCAGCTTCTGCCCAGCTCCAACAGGCTCCTTACCGTACATCTTGCCTTCGTCCGACAGGATGATTTTGCGGCGGCCACAGGGTGGGTAAATGGCCATTGCCTCCTGGAAGCTTTTCTCAATATCTGGACTCCACACGCCCTCTGCATCATTGTCGATGGGCTTGTCCAGTGCCTGGCTGCCCCCAGAGATGCTGCTCCCCTCGGGGGAGTCGGGAGAGCTCCACTCGTTGGAGGTAATGGTGCCGGCCTTGCCCTCCAAGGCTCGGCTTGGAGGAGCGCCCGTTGGACCTGTTGGGGCCAAAACAAGGCAAAGGTAAGAGATAGAAGGACCATGAAGGCTGCAGGACACAGGATGCCCAGAGAGTGCTCGAGTACCAGACCAGTTACTTAGGGAACAAAGTGAAAGGTCTGGGGGGTTCAGGAGTCAGAGACGCTTGAACAGGTTGTTTCCCTGCAGCAGACCAAGCATCCAAACTGTCCAATGAGCACAAATGACCCCTCTGATAACACACACAAGACTGGGAAGTAGGAGACAAAGGCATAGTGACAGATTTAGTCTGATACCAAATGAACTCTGGGCAAAAAGGATCTTAAATATTATGGAGGAGGTGAAACAGTGCAAACACCATGGAAACAGTATCAAAAAAATTAAAATGAAGGCCAGGGGCTAGAGCCCAATGACAGAGGGTTTTTGAGTGTGCTTGAGGGTTCTAGCTTCAGCACTACCAATAATAATAATAATAATAATAATAATAATAATAGTAATATGATCCACCAATCCTGCTTCTTGGCATATACTCAAAAGAATTGAAAGCAGGAGCTCCAAGACACATCTGTATACTGATGTTCATAGCAGCACTATTCACAACAGCCAAAAAATAGAAGATATCCTGCACTCATCCCTACATGAATACAGAATGAGGTATGGGTGTAAGATGGGCTACTATTAGCACTGAAAAGGCAGGTTACCCTGCCACAGGCTACAACATGGATGAGTGCTGATGATATTGTGTTAAGTAAAACAAGCCAGGGTTGGGGACTTAGCTCAGTGGTAGAGCGCTTGCCTAGCAAGTACAAGGCCCTGGGTTTGGTCCTCAGCTCCAGAAGAAAAAAAGGAAAAACAAGCCAGTCATAGAAAAGACAAGACAGTACGGGTACACACACAAAAGGTAATACACAGTCTTAGAAATAAGGTACAATGAAGTGTTGTAGAATATTATTTTAAGGTATATTACTTCTGTTTATGCTGCATTTGTTTAACTCTGTGAAGCTGTGTTACTGTGCCTGTCTAAAACACCTGATGGTCTAATAAAGAGCTGAACAGCCAATAGTGAGGCAAGGAAAAGATAGGCAGGGCTGGCAGACAGAGAGGATAAATAGAAGGAAAAAAGAAGTAGCCAGAGAAGGAGGAGGACACAAGGGGCCAGCCACCCAGCTACACAACCAGCAACGGAGTAAGAGTAAGATTTACAGAAGTAAGAGAACAGGAAAAGCCCTGAGGCCAAAGGTAATGGGGATAATTTAAGAAAAGCTGGCTAGCAACAAGCCAAGCTAAGTCTGAGCATTTATTATTAAGAACAGACCTCTGTGAGTGATTTATTTGGGAGCCGGGTGGCGGGCCCCTCAAAGAGCAAAAAACAAACAACAACAATGAAGGTTGCCAAGGGCTGGGGGAGGGGAGAGTTGTCTAAGAGATACAGAGTGTCTGGTTGTTGTGCAGTGATGTGAACATACTTCCTACCTGGGGCCTGTACACTGGCGAATGATGGAGATGGTGGGCTCCCGTAGCTCAGTGACAGAGCACCTGCCTAGCAAGGACACCGCCCTGGGTTCAACTCCTAGGAGCACAAGAAACCATTCCAGAAAGGGTGGATCTGGAAAATGAAACAAAGCAACAGCTAAAGAAGCAACTGGCAGGGAAACTTCCTCAGCTGATGAAAGCTCTGAATCCTCTAATTCCAGGACCAAAATGAATCTTAAGATGGATAAATTCAAATGAACACAATGCCCAAACACAAACCTTAAAAGCATCCAGGATGAAAACGGGCAGATTAGCTACAACAAAAGAGCCCCTGGTGTGGGGATGGAACCCATGGCCTCTTGCATGCTAAGAAGATGCTGTACCGACCCCCAGCACAGAAAGAAATATTAAACTAATAGTAGGTTTCACCGGCAATACTAAAAGACTCAAGATAACTCAAACCCTAACAAACAAGTTGGGGGATGTAAAGTACTTTGTTGTGCAAATGTGAGGACCAGAGTTCGGATCCCCGGATACACGTGTTGAAGGAAGTAGCCCACATCTGTAATCACAGCACTCCCACTGGAGGTGAGAGGAAGAGACAGGACAACCCCTGAAACCCAGGAGCCAGTTTGCCTGGTGTAAGTACACAGTTGGGACCAAGAGATAGTGACTCAGGCCAGGAAGATGGTTTAAGTGGGTAAAAGCACTCGCTGCGTGAGCCAGATGGCCTGAGTTTGATCCTCTAAAAAGCTGGATGCTGCGGTGAACACCTGTGGTCCCAGCACGGTGGTATGGGAGACAGAGACCGGCAAAAAGCTCTTCTCTGATCTCCACCTGTGTCCCATGGTACCTATCAGTCTGCACTCACACATAATACACAACAGAGAGAGAGAAAGAGAGAGAGAGAGAGAGAGAGTGACACAAACGGTAACTAAAAATAAATCTTTAAAAGGAAAGATGGCTCAGGTTAAGAGCGCTGGGTCCAAGTCTCAGCATCCACATGGCAGCTAACAACAGTGTGTTGTCCAGTTTCAGGGGATCTGATGCCTTTTTCCTGCCCCTACAGGCACTAAGTACTCATGTGGTGCACAGACACACATGCAGGCAAAAGACCCAGACACATAAAAGCGCGTGCTGCTCTTGCAGAGAGCCCAGTTCGGTCCCCAGCACCCCCACACCCGATGCTCACAACTGACCTATGTGGATAACTACACTCACCTACACAGACATACACAACTCATATAATTAAAAATAAAATAAACGTTAAAAAAAAAAAGAAAAAAAGGAATTATGCTGGTTAGTAGCTTTTTGTCAACTTGACACAAGCTAGGGTCATCTGGAAAAAACGGAACCTCAGCTGAGAATGAGTCCATCAGACTGGCCTGTAGGCAAGTCTGTGGGGGCTTTTCTTGATTAATGATTGACACGGGAAGGCCCACCCCACTGTGGGTGGTGCCGTCCCTAGGCGGGTGGTCCTGGGGTGTATAAGAAAGCAGACTGAGCAAGCCATGGGGAGCAAGTGGGTAAGCAGCCTTCCTCATGGTCCCTGCTTCAGTTCCTGCCCCGACTTCCTTCAATGACGAACTAAAACTGTAAGCGGAAACAAACCCTTCCTTCCCCACGTTGCTTTCATTCATCTTTATCACAGCAATAAAAACCTAAGACAGGAATAAAGGAGGTGTGTATACAAAAGTGAGCCTGCCATGACGGGAAAAAAGAGATTGAGCAATGTGTCTGGTAGAAAGGTGAGTACATAGGAACAAAAGCTAATACAGAAACATTGCTCAGTGGTAAAGCACCCCCTTAGCATGGGAGGCCCCAAGTACCAACCAGCACTACAAGAAAAAGATAGCTAATTTAACAGAGACCACATTTCTGAAACATAAATTTAGAACATGCATTTGATAAAACCTAAGACTTTCACCCAGGTGTTGGTGCCGGGTGTTGGTGCCATGCGCCTTTAATCCCAGCACTCAGGAGGCAGAGGCAGGCAGATCTCTGAGTTCAAGGCCAACCTGGTCTATAGAGAGTTCCAGGACAGCCAGGGCTATACAAGAAACGCTATCTTGAAAAACAAAAACAAAAAACCTAAGACCTTTCTACAACAACTATTTAATAAATGAATGAATAAAAAAAATCAAAAGTGATAGAGACGAAAGGGAACCAGTTTCTTCAATCTGAGCAAAGACATCTGAAAACTTACACAAACAGGTCTCTTGCTGAAACAATACCTTTTAAATTAAAGATAAGAACAAGGACGCTCACTTTGAGCACCTCAAACGCTGTGCAAAGCCAGGCAGTGGGGGTGAGGTGGGGGGACAGGGGCAGAGGCAGGTGGATCTCTGAGTTTGAGGCTAGCCTGATCTACACAGGGAGTTCCAGCGCAGCCAACGCTTATGCAGTAAAACCAAAAGTGGGAAAATAAAAACAACACAAAATTCAGTGAGATTATGATTTAAAAGATTTCTACAGGGCTTTTCACAAAACCTTAACAAGCAGATTCTGCCATGACCCTCGAGCTCTCTAACAAGGTGGTTAGCTCTGTCCGTGTACCCCCGCCCCCCAGCTTCATGTCGTAAATGGTGGTAGGCTGTGTGAAGAACACGAGGTCAGTGATGGCTCCCCTCCTACAGCAACCATTATGACTTTGTGTAAATCACATCATTGCTGAGAACCTCACCCATAAAACCCAGGGACCTGAGTTTGTTCTTTCTGTGCCGGCGGTGTCTGTGGCCCACGCTCCACACCTGGACCCAGTATTTCCCCGTGGGCCCCCAAGTACACCCTATAAACACTCAGCGGAGGATGGCGCGCCCACAGTGGTCAATAAGCATGTGCAGGTATCGGGGTTTGAGAGTTAACTCGGGTGGCAGCTCTAGCCTTCCAAGCACAAGGCTCTGGGTTTCCTGCCCCACCCCCACCCCGTGAGGGGTAGTAGGTGGGGGGAGTTACAGTCTACTACAGGGCTTGCCTCCCACTCGGTGCTCAGTACAGGGTGTTTAATAACCACTGTTCTTAGGCTCCCAGCCCGGAGTGCAAGATCTGAATCCTTATACAGGCCTGGCAGGTACACATAGCTTAAGCCCTAATGATGGAGATTAATATCTAACAGTGATTAATTAACCTTCTAATGCATAAGGCCCCATTAGTTTTGGTGTTGGACTTCATTTTCTCCCTGGGCCTTACATAAGCACAGCCACACACTCTGAGTTGAGTCCAGGGAAAGGTGGAGAGAGGGGTTAGCCCCATAGGGTACCTTCTTTTTGGTTTTTCGAGACAGGGTTTCTCTTGTGTAGTTTTGCACCTTTCCTGGAACTCGCTTTGTAGACCAGGCTGGCCTCGAACTCACAGAGATCTGCCTGCCTCTGCCTCCCGAGTGCTGGGATTAAAGGCGTGCGTCACCACCGCCCGGCCATAGGTACCTTCTTATGTGGCCCCCCACCAGAGGAGGTAGTCTCTGGGCCCTGCCCCTCCTCAACACTGCCCTTTCCTACACTCCACAGCTGGGCCCAGGACAGCCCAGAAGAACGGAACTGGGGGAACTAGAGACCATCTGTGCCAGCCTGCCCCATGGGAGAGGTTTTCTGAGGATCTGCACTCCGTGTTCCCAAGATTGGGTCTCTCCCAGAGAAAGTGGGGCAGCGGGTCACGCAAGGCCCTAGGACATGGGATTCGTTACTGCAGCGAGCTGGCCCTGGCCCTGGCCCTGTGTGGCTGTGGTGCTCCTGGTCCCCTGTTGTGACTGGCTGGCTGCTCTCACCCTTACTAAGGCAAACTGCCCACACAAGCCTGCCCTGTGGCCAGAAGAATGGAGTGAGTCAACCCCAGCCCAGAGATGCTCCGGCTCCTCCTGCTCCTCCCCCAAGTGACCCTCCAGGGACCGCCAGGGGAGAGGTAGAGTGGGAAACAGATGCCACCACTGCCCAGACCATGTGCTACGGCCAGAGAAGTAAAAATAATCCTTGACTTGGCTCTCAGGCTCTGGCCTGGAGGCTTCTAGCTCTCTCTGCCCCACCCGAAAGCCACCAGATGTCCTACTTGGGACAACCGGGCCCCAAGAACACGCCACTCTACCCCAAGGTCCACAGGTGCTGGCCACAAAGGAAATTTCAGAAGAATCAGGAACTGAGATTGTATTAGGATCTTTCTAAGGCTCAGAACCCTGTGCTCTTCTAGAAACATTCGAGAATGAAGGCCTGCAAGTCATGCACGAAGAAGCCACTGCTGGGGGTGGGGGGCATGGTGTGGGTAGAGAGGAGGACAGTCTGACTGAGAAAGCAACCAAACCTGACCACTAGAAGCTGGGGTTGTAGCTCTGAGGTAGAGCATCTGCTAGCCAAGCCCTTGGACCCTGAGACCTCTCCGTGTCTGGTCCATCTCCCACATGACCAGAGATCTCTCAGCCCCACCTCACTCCCCCAGCCACCAAAGCACACAGTACACAATGTTGGTGTGACAAGCCAGGCCTGGACTGTGATCTCACTTCAGCTTGCCTGTTCCCCCCACTGGAGAACACGATTAATCTCCCAGACGTTGGTGTCTGCCCTGCTCCTGGCTCGGTGGTAGGAACTTAGGCAGTCAGGATTACCCTTAATGGGTTGACTCTGCCAAAGGCTCCCTCTGTTTAGGCCAGGACAAATAACACTATAATTTCACAACAGAGATGTTCTCCTACACACAATGGGATACATCCTGGTAAACTTATTAGTCGGTTAATAATACCCGAATGTAGAAGGGAGTGGTAATGCACGCCTGTATCTTAGATTCTGGAGGCTGAGGCAGGAGGATCACGAGTTTGAGAGTATTTGAGTAACCTTCATACTGACTTCACAGTGGCTGCGGCCATGTCCCCGTCTGCCAGCAGTGAAGAACAGTTTCCTTTCCCACAACCTCACCAGCATCTGTGGTCATCTGACTTCTGATGACAGCCGTTCTGAATGGAGTGAGACAGACTCTCGAAGCAATTGTAATTTCTATTTCCCTGGTTAGTTATGGACACTGAACACTTCTTCCAGATTCTATTTTATGTCTATGAGTGTGATGCCTGGATGTGTGCTACGTGTACCACATGTGTGCTCGATGCCTGCAAAGGTCAGAAGAGGATGTTGGATCCCCAGAACCAGAGTCACAGATGGTTGGGATCTGCCTTGTGGGTGTCGGGAACTGAACCCAGGTCCTCTGCAAGAGCAGCCAGTGCCCTTAACTGCTGAGCCATCTCTCCAGCCCCTCAGTGGGATATGTTTTCTTTTTTTAAGTTAGAATACTAACATTAGGGTTTCACTGTGTAGCTCTGGCTAGCCCAGAACTCTCTATATAGGTCGGGCTGGCCTCAACCTCATAGTGATCTTCCTGCCTCTGGTGCCCAAGTGCTGGCATTAAGGGTTTGCACCTCTGTACCCTGCCTACCTACTTTTACACTCTGACTTTGCACATCCCATGAAAGATATTCAATACCCGCCGCATCTCAGCAAGGCTGGCAACACTGTGACCATGTGGCTGGCTGGGCACTGCAGCTCACCGCTGCTGCCCCACGTGACAAGAACATACTGTTTATCATTAGCCAGGAACACAGCAAAACTCAGGTTTCAAAGAACAACATCTACTGAACAGTGCATCACTTCCACACCATTGCAAAGCCGAAAGATCCCATGTCGACCTTTGTACACTGGGGGCTGTCTGTGCAGATAACTCACGGGCTGTCAATATGTGATCTATAACCAACTCCCACGGTCCTCAATCCAAACAGGACGTGACAGAAATTGAAACTCCTAATGTTTACAAGACATGCCTGGTGTGACACAGAAATGAGGCAAGAGTCTGGTCACTCAGGGCAAAGACAGAAACGGTTCCCTCTGGCCTCCTCCCCAGCCACTGCCTCTAAGAACTTTGGAGGTGTAGGCCAAAGGTCCAGCCACACCATGACCCTCACGGCCTGTGGGCTCTGATAGCAGTCGCTAGAACAGCCCTTGCATTGCAGTGACCAACCTGTGACTGGAACTAGGAGGGAAAAGAAAACCTGAGGTTTCCTTCCGGGAGACCCACCCTAACCTAAGGACACCGGAGGTGACAGAGTAGCTGCAGTAACTCATGGTGGGGACAAGCTGGGAATCCCCTTCAGCACAGAATTCTCCTCCAGGCTGGCAGAACTCCCAGCGTGGTTTGATGACCCAGACGAGAAATAACAAATCTGAACCCCAGATACTCTGCCCTTGATCTAATCCAGCTGGAGCCAGAGAGACACTATTCGGGACTGGCCTGACCCCATCTAGTACAATGGCTCCTGACTATTACCTAGCCCTGGCTATTCCTACCAGACTGGGCTCTATAGAGCCTGAGCCCACACCGTCCACTCATCCAGAGGTATCACAAAAGCTAAAGCACAAGTATATGATGGCCCTGGAAACATTCAAGGAGGAGGGTAGGGGAGAGGCTTTGAGCCTTCGCTACTCTGACCTTACCTCCAAAGAGAAAGATAATTAGACAATGCATGGTGACTCACAGCTGTAATTCCAGCACTCAGGAGGCAGAGGCAGGAAGATCACAAGTTCAAAGCCAGCCTGGGGCTACATAGTTCCTAGCTACCCACAGATGAGGGGTGAGACCTTGTCTCAAAAAAATAAAATAAAATAAAAATAAAAACAAAAAATTGGCCAGGTGTTAGTGGCGCGTGCCTTTAATCCCAACACTTGGGACACAGAGGCAATAGGATCTCTATGAGTTTGAGGCCAGCCTGGTCTACAAAGAGAGTTCCAGGACAGCCAGAGCTACACAGAGAGAAACCCTGTCTTGCGGGGCGGGGGGAGATAGTGACGCAGGTTGGTAACCCCAGCACTCAGGAAGCTGAGTGAGGAAGGATGGCTGTCACAGGTTCAAGGGCGGGCTAGGCCACAGTATAAGACCCAGTCTACCACCTCCCCTATACCCCCACCCTCCCAAAAAACAGGCTGATGGCATGCCTACCTGGTACCTAGGCATGCACAAGGCTCTAGGATCAATCCATCACTTTCAGGAGGGAGGGAGGAAAGGAGAGAGGAGAGAAAACTCTCAGGCTTGTTTCAGACCCATCTCCACAGCCCAGGTCTTGTCCTCATCCCCCCTCCCCCCTCCCCTATCCTACTGAATCCCGACTTCATTCAGGATGCTTCCCTGATGGGGGCAGGCCTGCCCTAATTTAACCCCTGCCAGCAGTCAATCATCACACCGCATGACTATTCTGAACCGAAGCCAGGCAAAGGTGGAAGGCGGAGAAGTCACAGTGTGACACACAGGCTCAGGTCCTCGGCGACTCCGGCTTGTTGCACACACGAACACACCACCTGATCATCTCCCTTGGCTTTGGCAGGTGCTGCCTCTGCCGGGGCTCCCCTGTGTCTTCATGCTCAACTGCAACGTGGGGGGGGGGGGGAGTCTAGATGAGAGAGTCGGGTTGGGTTAGAGAGCAATTGCCTCCCCAGTCTCCCCCCCCATGACTCTGTTCCCAGTACACATGGCAAAGAAGCCTGAAGAACTGGGTGTCTGCATAAGGTGCCTGGGACACTGAGGGACACGTTCTGCCCTGACAGTGAATGACCTTGATATGACACTACAGGGAACACTTTCCTAGACCCACTTCATTCCAAGCTGGACTAGGCACTTGACTACATCGCTACATCGTCCCTCACCGCAGATACCCCTCTGAGCTAGTAAGGCCCAGCCCATTTCACAGCTGGAGAGACTGAGACACTTCATGGTGCATTGCTGTGCCCAAGTCCCACAGTTAGTGAGTGACTGGCTCAGTCTGCAGTCTCAGAGGCTCTTCCTCACAGCAAATCACCAAGCTTCTATTATGTGACCAGTGGAAGGGGACATGGTCTGACCATAGCAGGGGGGGATATAAATCAGATGTGAAAAGGGTGGCCGGCTAAGGGAGCTAGATAAGCCTCTCTGTGCATGGTGAGCTTTTCTGGTCCTTCTCGGCGTGAATGAATTTTCATGAAAAGACGCTGTGTCTGGCTGTAATCCAAAAAAAACTCCTGGAAGGAGTTTCTGTGTCTGCAGAGACTGATGGACCTATCAGAACGTCACTAGTGGACAGATTGGAATTTTGTAGGTTCAGAAGCTAATTACTTTATTTTGGTCTCATTTTAGCCTTCTGGAACAGCTCTGCCTTGGCCCACTCTGTATCTGAACTAACAATTTGTGATCATAAATAGAATCCTTTTAGAAGTCATTAACTTAGCAGAGCGCTAGCATCTGCCAATCCAAGAGCTAAGAGTGTCATCACAGGGCACCTTAGGCCTGCAGAACAGCTCCCCCACCCCCATTTCATGGTAGCTGCCTCTGTGATGTACTCACCAATGCTTTTCAAACTTGCCTGGACTCAGGGCTTTCTTTGTTCTGTAAAACTGTAAAAACCCTGTGAAACCGCTTCTACCTTGGAACATGGAATTTCGGGTAACTTAAATCTGGGTTCCTGGGCCACGGTCACTATTAATGGCTCCAGAATAAATTCTCTCTTATTCCCTTTGAGATGAGAGCTGTGGTTTTTAGTTGACATCGGCAAGGGCTCTGCTGCTCCTTCAGCCTCTGGAGAAGCCCAAGTGGGGAGATGCTGGTCCCCAAGCTTTGTGCAAGAGAGAAACAGACCTGCAGAGGGGACCTGGAGTTGTTCAGAATTAGGTGAAGAAATTGAGACCCTAAGAGGGGAAATGTGACCATCAAATGGCCACAGAACTGGTTGAGGCTAGGACTGGAACATCTGAGCCCTGGGCTTTCTGCTTCACAGTTAGCATAGCCTGGATCCGTCTCAGAGACTACAGAGGGATGTACTCCCAGGAAGGAGAGGAGTGGGTCCCAGCCAGGAAGAGCCAGGGAAATCTCCCTCTTCCTAGCTGCAATGCCTCATGTCTGTGTTCCAGTCCGTTACCTTCCCCTGACTTATTCAGAATTGTGAGGAAGAGACAGAGAGGAGGAAAGAGAATTGGGAATTCAAGGTCATCCTTGACTACACGGAGAGTTCAAGGCCAGCGTAAACTATAGGAGACCCTGTCTCAAAATAGAAATACATAAAAATAAGTGGTGAGAGCATACACCACGTGGCAGGCCCCGAGACAAAGCCAAGTGAGACACCGTCCTGGTGCAATGCTCTTCTGTCAGACATGGACAAGGTGGAGAGCCAGAGCCAC
>CABHPQ010167802.1:886-12543 GCA_902168405.1 Peromyscus aztecus | reverse complement strand
TGCCTTTGTTGCATTCAGTGTGTGGTGGACTCTTTCCCCCTTCGCTGACACTTACTAACTGGTCACTCCTTTCCCTATTGCTTGAGATGTCTCTTTATTGCTTATAAAGTTCTATTTGTAGACTCTCTACTACTTAAGATCTATTTTGGGACTTTTTTTTTCATGTACCTTTAATCTGCCTGCAAAGAATCGCAGTTTAATTTTTAAGAACTGGAAAAACCAGGCGTCGTTGATTGTTTTTTTGTCCCCAGAGTTTGTCTGACTGTTCTTCTTTGTTTGTCTTTTTATAAGAAGTTAGAACCTTCTTGTGTAGTTTTGAAATAAAAAGTGTTGGTGTTGTATTGGATTGTGTGTTTTCACCGCTCTGAGTCCCACTGGCTCTGTCTGTCTGTCTTTCCTCTTCAACTGTGTCTGGTGTGAAGTTGTCTTTTCTTCTCCGCTGTCTTTCCTGCCATGCCTGCTCTTGCTCCAGTCTCTCTAGTCCTTTGTTCTGCATATTCACATGTGCCTGCTGTGTGCCTGGGTAGGCCTGGGCCCCGAAGCTGGAGAGGAACAAAGCGTGGTCTCTAGCTCTGGACAGCCCAGTCACACTGGATCAGCTGGATTATGTTCCTGTCCCCAAGGTAGAGTTCTGTCAGCAGAGGGGAGAATGTCTGCACTGTGAGTCTAGAGTTTGTGTGTCCTTCCTCCCATCCACCTCTTCTCCCTGCTTCCCACCACCAAACACTCTCTTCCCTAGATGCTTTCCTCTGTTAGCCATAGGAGAACTCTGAAACTGCCTCCTAGATCTGTTTCTTTGTGCTGTGTTGGGGATGGAGCCCAGAGCCTTGTGCACTCCATGCAAGTGTTTGACCACTGAGCTAAAATATTGATATTTTTTTAGCAGAATTGTCTATTTTTTGTTCTTAACTTTAAAGATAAGTGGTGGGAAACTCTGGTTTTTGCCTCATTTGTCAACTCCCAGGTTAGATTATTTATGTGGGCTCTAGTATGCTTGCTTTCTTTTTTGTTTTTCCATAGTGAGCATTTCACTATGATTTAATTTTGGCTGGTCTGTATCTCACTATGTAGAACCAGGCTGGCCTGGAACTCGTGGAGCTCTGCCTGCTTCTGCCCCCATTACTGGGATCATCATACCTGGCTCTGTTCTGCTCTTTTTTTTTTTTTCAGTTGGTTTGTCGAGACAGGGTTTCTCTGTGTAGCTTGGAGCCTTTCCTGGAACCCATTCTGTAGACCAGGCTGGCCTCAGACTCACAGAGATCTGCCTGGCTCTGCCTCCCGAGTGCTGGGACTAAAGGTGTGCGCCACCACCGCCCGGCTCTATTCTGCTTTTAAGTGACCTGACATGCAGTGGAGGAAGTTCTGAGTGAGAGAGACAGAAACACAGCACAGCCACTCACCACCTACCTGTCCTCAACAAATAGCATCATCTGAGCCTCGTTTTCTAGTCTGGAAAACAGGGAGGACACCTGAATCCACCAAGTCGAGTTCAATGAAGATTAGATTGTTACGTTTTCTGGGCCCCGAAGTAATCTTGGGTATCAGCAAAGGGAGTGAGGAGAGGTATTACCATTGTCTGAAGAAGTTTGTCTGCTGGACCTACTTCTCGGGCTGACGGCTCTGTGGCCAGTGATCCAGGCCCAGGTGAGAGCTCCTTTGCCAAGAACACATTACTTTTGAAACAAGGTTTTATGTAGTCCAGGATGGTCTTAAATTCACCATGTAGCCCAGAAGGACCTTGAACTTCCTGTTTTCCTGCTTCTACCTCTCAAGTTCTTAGCTCACAGGTGTGCATGACCATGTCCAGTTTATGTGGTACCGGGGCTGGAACCCAGAGATTTGTGTGTGCTGGGCAAGCCCTCTGCCCACTAAACTAAGCCCCCAGACCACAAAAGTGGTTTCTACTGGAGTGTCTTGAGGTAGTTGTTGCTCAGTGACGTACTGAATGGTGAAGGGTTTTAAATATTGGAGTTTTACCATGGTTACTACTATTAACTCATTACTCCATTTGCCCTTCCTGTCAGGGCTTGCCACTGAACTGTTATGAAGTCTGTCAGCCCCAGAAACACCTGTAAAGGAGGATGGGAGTGGGCTGTGAGGATACCCAGAGCTCAGAGCCAGGAGCTTTCCCCATCTGGCAAATTTGACTGAACAGGGTCCCCAAGGCAGCACTGGGGGCGGTGTCTCCACGGCCCTGGCTTGCCACAGCTGAGCCTCACGTCACCCATCTCTCTGCAGTATGACTTCGGCCTGGAAAGGAAGGCTCTCTTCTGGGTGGAAGCAGCCATCCGAGGACCTTGTCCCCAACAATGTAATGACCCGGGGATTGCATCAGCCCCTCCAGCCTGGTTCTTACTGGTCAGTCCAAATGACAGTCTGGTGCCTGCACCTGCTGAAGTCGGAGGCCCAGAGGCTGGACTGCAAGAACCTCCCGAGGAGGAAGAAGAGGAGGAAGAAGAAGAAATAGGGGAGAAGAGGGATGAGGAAGACGCCTCCTCTGCCAGCGAGGAGGAGATGGACTCCAGCAGCCCTCAGCCTGGCTCCCCAACAGGCCATCGCCGCTACTCCCTGGATGTGCTGCGACGAAACATGAGGTCTGAGCTGGCTGGTGCCCGGCGCCGGCTCTCGGAGAGCAGACTAGCCACGTGTCCTCGAGCCCTTCTGCACCGCTTCCGAGGCCACCGCACTCTGAGCCTGAGTGCCAGCCTGGCGCCAGTCCCTGGCCTAGCACCGCAGCCCCCCAGCATCCCCGAGCTGCCCCCACGACCCTCCACCGCCGACGCCATGCCTCCACTGCGGAGCCACAAGCCCACTGTCGCTGTAAGAACTTTGGGTTCTCCTCCAAGGTCACAGGCCCTAAGCCAAGGCTTCCAAGCTGAGGGCCCCCAGCCTGGGTTCCTTCCTCCCTACGCTGCTCTCTACTCCTCTGCTCCCACCTGGCCCTGTGGTCCTGTCGCTCCTGCAGCCCGGTATATCCGGCTTGGAGGCTCTCGATTTCCCACATGGGCGTATGTCACAATGATTAACAATCACAGTTTCTAGTCCCATCTTTCTCTTGCAGTGGAATATGAATTCTTTTAGGGGTGGGATGGGATAATACTCATTTGTTTCCTGGGCACAATAGACCGTACCAACAGGGGGAGCTCAGTGCGTGCCTTCTGCAGACTCAAATCTGGGGCTTCACACTGAGCAGGCTGGAGAGGCTGGCGGTTCAGTAAAGAAATGTTCACCGAACAGTTGCTTCCCACCAGATACCCACAGGACAAAGAGAGCTGGTCAAGAGGATGTGGGGAGAGGCCCAGACTCAGTTGTGGGATCAGCTTTTGACAGACAAGGCTGGTGCAGCGGGCAAGACCAGGGCAGGGCAGGGCAGAGGGAGTCACAGAAAGTTCTGCGTGCAGAAGTGAGCCTAGAGTCCAGAGGAACTTCCGATCTGGGCAGCTCGTGAACCTAGAGTCCAGAGGAACTTCCGATCTGGGCAGCTCGTGAGCCTAGAGTCCAGAGGAACTTACGATCTGGGCAGCTCGTGAGCCTAGAGTCCAGAGGAACTTCCGATCTGGGCAGTTCAGCTGTGACAAATTTTGTATTTATATCTTTCTATATTAAGAAATGAGTAGATTTCAGAGTCCACGAGTCCTAGATCCAGGGAAGACTGAGGTAGATCCGGACTGGTAGCAGAATATGGTGCTTGGGCACAGCGTTCTGTCCCAGTCAGACACCGAGGTGCTACAGAATAAGGCCAAGGAGAAATTGGATCCAAAAGACAGAGTCCAGAAGTCTGGCTGGGTTGCTGGGCCACTCGGTGCTACCCTCTCTACTTATAAAGCGGATCAGCGTGACAGGAGGGGCTTGGGAAGCTGGGCAGCTTCCAGATGTTGATGCCAGAAAAGCTCTTGGCTGTCATTAGCAGAGCATGGTGGTACACACTTGTAATCTCAGCAGCTCAGGAGACTGAAGCAGGAGGATTGCCAGGGTGAGACCAGTTTTGGCTACATAGCTACTTTAAGGCTGCTCTGTGCTACATAGTTATAAAATAAGTTGTCTAAAAATTCAGCTTTAGCAAGAACCCTAGTTGGGGGGCAGCTGGAGCAGGAGGAAGAGGCATAAGGAAACTGAGGCAGACAGTAGCTAAGAGTCTTTTTATTTATTTATTTATTTATCTATCTATCTATTTATTTATTTAGAGTCTTTTTCAAAGACAAAAGTACTACCACTGCTCAAATCTGGATGTTCCTCAACTTAGGGTAAAAGGAGGAGTCATAGCAGAGAATCCTGAAAAAGTGGTGACACGTGGGGAATTCACATGTCCCATGTATTAACCAAGGCCCCAGAAGCAAGGCAGCACCTGGTTTCCCTCAGGGGAGGGGAGAAGTCCGATGGTGTGCCACCAGTGCCTTGCTAGTTTGATTCCTAGCTGGGAAGCGCTTCCTCATGATGGCAGCCAGACACAGGAATGTCCTCAAGCTAACGTCTTCTGTAGTGCAGCACTTACCTGAGTCAGTATGCCCGAGTCCCGTCCTGCTGGGCCTGGCTCAGCCACACTCCAGCAGAGAGTGGCTGGGAAGGTGTTCCCTCTCACTGAGTTGTGGGGTACAGCAACCTCAAGGTAGGGTTCATATCTCAAATATGTACTGTGCATTGGGTCACTGACTTCTCTGAACCTGGATGATTCTCTCTCTCTCTCTCTCTCTCTCTCTCTCTTTCTCTCTCTCTCTCCCTTTCTCTCCCTCTCTCTCTCTCAAACACAATCTCATTTGCCCAGGTTGACCTCGAACTTGCTATGTAATGGTAGCTGAGGACAACCTTGAACTTTTTATCTTCTTGCATCTGACATTACAGGTGTACACCACCATGCTCTGTGTATGAGATGCTAAGGACTGAACCCAGGACCTTGTGCATTCCAGACAAACATACTACCAACTGAACTATATACCTTGTTTGTCTGTCTCTTGTTATTTCTCCCTGACCTGACCTTGTGCTATGATGCCCAGGCTCACCTTGAATTCCTGGGCAATCAAGCAATCCTCCTGCCTCAGCTCCCAAGTAGCTATGATTACAGGCATGTACCACCACACCTAGGCTACCTATCATATTTCATTTGCAGTGTTGTGAGCGCTAAGTGAAACATTAGCCTTTGCTGACAGCTTCTGCATGCCAGGCCCTTTGCTAATTAATCACTTTGCTCATGCTCTGATTTATATCTCCTAACAGCCTGATGAGGTAGTTCCTAGACGGCCTCTGTTGACATCTTGGCAGAGTGAATAGAGAATGAGTTGGGGCCTGCAGGACCTACAGCTCTCCACAATGTGCATAGAGTGGGACACGAAGTCAGCCCTTAAGATGTCCAGCCCAGCTGACAGTGACCTCCTTTGGTTACTGACGTGTTACTCTGTCTGTGTTTCAGTCCCTCAGCCCATACACCTGCTTGCCACCTCTTAGTGGGACACCCCAGCCCCTCGACTCCTATAGATTGCATCCTGATTCAGCAACTGACCTGCTGTCTGCTCTGACCAAAGAGGAGCAAGACCTCATCGGGCCAGTGGTTGCTTTGGGCTATCCCCTGGGAAGGGCCATTGTGGCTCTGCAGAAGACAGGAAGGCAGAGCCTGAGCCAGGTGAGTGAGCCCAGGGCTGAGGGGCTGCCATGCTGGAGCCTGGTAAGGTCAAACGGCTTTTGACCTTTAACTTGAAAAAGGGTTTGCTCGCTCTCTCTCCCTCTTCCGTCTCCTCTCTTGCAGTGCTGGGGATTCACAGGCCTTGTACATAGTAGGCAATCTCTCTACCACTGGTGTAGAGCTCCAGCCCTTGCTTCCATCTCTTTAGAGGTAGAACCTCACCTTGGCACAAATTACCAAGTTTGTAGCAGGGTGGTGGTGGTGCATGCCTTTAATCCCAGCACTCGGGAGGCAGAGGCAGGTGGATCTCTGTGAGTTCCAGGCCAGCCTGGTCTACAGAGCAAGATCCAGGACAGGCTCCAAAACTACACAGAGAAACCCTGTCTTGAAAAAAACAAAGCAAAACAACAACAACAAAAAAATTACCAAGTTTGTGATTGAATTTCTAGGCCTTACTGCCTCCTCTCCACAGGACTTCAGCAGGAATCCCCATGGCTGTTTGGGGATCTCCATATTCAAACCCTATCCTAGTCCATGCCCCAAATACAGGAGGCTGAAGCTTTAGACAACCAAGAACCTCTCTACAACTGTCCAATAGGACAATCTCTACTGAGAGATATCTGTATGTGTGTATTTGCTCATATGCGTGCTGGTGTGTGTGTGTGTGTGTGTGTGTGTGTGTGTGTGTGTGTGTGTGTATGCAAATATGTGTGAAGGCCATAGGTCAGCCTCAGGTATCTTCTCAAATACTATCACATCTTTTTAGACAGTCTCTTACTTCTAAGTGATATTTGCCGCTTCAGCTAGGGTGGCTGCCTCGGTCCAGTGATTGGTGATACTTGCCAACTAGGCCACATTTCTTCAGAAAACTAGCTCAGTTGGTTCCAGTTGGTTCCAAGAGTATAAGAGCAGATGCTTCCAGGTCATCTGAGCCTAGCCTTCAGGTTGCGTGTAGTCCCTTCCACCTCTTCTGTTGGTCAAAGCATGTCCAAGACCAGTCCAGATCTGAAGGGTGGAGAAATAGACTCTACCTCTTGATTGGAGGGACTACAGAGAAATCCTATCCACCGCCAACCTACCACAACGAGGTTCAGGTGCTCAGGAGAGGTTTCGTGGGAGTTCCACACACTGAGGTGGCCTTCGAGGCTAGAAGAGCTCTGACTCTAAGAAGAGCTGCCATGACAGGGACAATGTCTTTGGGATGCTACCTAACCAGTCTAGCTGTGGGAGGTATGAGAGACAGGCTCCTGGGACTTAAGAAAGGAAACTGGGGGCCAGTGGAGGGTACCTTGATGCCTAGATCAAAAACGTCAGTAAATGACCCAATAGCCAACTGGGAAGTATGGAAGGACTGTGAGCAGGGATGGGAGGTGGTACTGAATGCCACTGCCTTCGCCCACACCCCCTCCCAATGTGCCTGTCCTCTGCCACGTCAGCTCAGAGCCCCTCCCGCCATTGCTGCAGCCCACTTCAGCTGATCAGAGTGACCTTGAGAGATCAGGTGATGTGGAGCCTCATTCTGGGAAACAATCAGCTCTGCTAGGGCCTCCATTTCCCCAGCGGTGGAAGGGGGTGGGGTGAATGACTTTCGAAATGTGCTCAGAGCCAGGTCTATGTGTCCCGTGGTAGCTCCTCCCCCCGGGAGCACTGGTCTCCGTGCTCCTGCATCCATAGACCTCTGGCTGCAGGCAGCCTGCTCTCTGCTGCTGCTTGTTGAAGTTTCCTGTGCCGGGACAAACAGACCAAAACCACAGAGCTGGACGATCTGTGCTCCCGCCGGCTCTGAAGGTCAGCAGAAACTTGACCTAATCCTTCCCAGTGACACACGTGGTTCTCACGGCCTAGAGCTTTCATCCGGCACCTGTCCCCTATAAATCCTGCTTCGATTTGCCCAGCACTGGCATAGTCCCCCATGTCTGGTTTATCTCCTCTGCTAAGCTGCGAGTTCCTTGAAGGTAGTTCTTAATTGGTTTTATGAACATGGCATGTGTTTATTGGGCTACTTTGCCTCTGCTGCTGTGGGGACGCAGTGGTGACGGACTAGCCTCCCACTGTGTGCCCAGAGTGAGTGGACACACATGTAAAGTGAAGCGGTGTGCACTGCACTGGGTGGGTGGGGCCCAGTGAAGACAGAATCTGCAGAGAGGCCTCCTGGGAGGAGACGCCCCCCCCCTCGGGGTGGGAGGGGGTAGGGGGGTGGTCTTGGATGGGGAGCTGGACAGAGGCCTGGAGAAAAGGAGGAATCTGAGTCTGGGTGCAGGATGGAGAACAGTGAAGAGGCAGCACATTTGTTTTAGAGACAGGGTGTTATATGTAGCTAGGCTGGCCTCGAACTCACTGTGTAGCTGAGGATGATCTTTAACTTATTAGTGTGTGTGGTGTGCATGTGCACACGCATGCATGGGTGTACATGGTGTAGTGTTTGTGCACATGTGTGTGCAGGTGCAGACACTCATGAGCGTATGAGAGACCAGAGAAAATAGCCTGGTCTGTCCTTTTCTGCCTTATTCCCTTAAGACAAGATCTCTTGCTGAACCCACAGCTAGGCTGGCAGGCAACTGGTGCCAGAGTTTGGCTTCTGCCTCTCACAGTGCTGAGGTTACCGGCTGGCATGTGGCGATGTCCAGGGTTCTGTGTGGGTGCTGGGTACTTGAACTCCGCTCCTCACATTTAGGAAGCAAGCATTCTTAACCACGGGGCCATCTCCTCAGCCTTGACCTTGAACTTCTGATCCTCCTGCTTGCACCTCCCCAGTGCACTGTCCCGCCCAGTTATCTGGTGCTGGGGATGGAGCCTCTTCCATGAGAGGCAAACACACTACCAACTTAGCTACCTTAAGGCAGCACTTCCTTTGGTTTTTGTTGTTTTTTGAGACAGGTCTTTCTATGTTCCCGGCTAGCCTCAAGCTCATTATGTAGCCAGGCCAGCCTTGAGCTAAAGATCCTCTGGTGCAGTTGTTTACCCTGATGGCAAAACAAGCCTCTGATGACATAATGGGGGAGGGGGGATTAGAACAAGCTTTCTGCCCCTGGAGAACTTCCTCTGCCACGTCCCCTCCCCCAGCTCTGGTGCAGACTGTTGCCTGGTGGGAATTCTATTCATTCTAGGTGACAGGTGTGTCTGGGGGTGGGGAGCGGTGCAGAGGTGCGTAGAGATGGGAGGGTGAGGAGGCTCCTTTTACATTTGGGTGCTCCTCTGAGAAGGATGGTGAGTCGGGTGGCCGTGGCGGGGTTGACTTACTTGTTCAGAGCTTGTCCTGCACCCCACTTAGGCTCTAGGAACATTTGAACAGCTCTTTTCTTGGATTCTACCCCCCCACCTGGGACACTGAGGACCTGTTGTCACTCTGTGGGTTCTCAAAGGAAGCCTGTCCCGCTTCTGTTGGCTGTTACTGTGATAGGTTGTCCAGTCTGCGTGGCCTTGGGGAAAGCCTTGGGTGACTCCCCAGCACGCTCAGCCATCCCTCTTACTACCTTTCCCCCCCTGCCCTCTTTGGCCCAGTTCCTCGGCTACCTCAGTGCCTGTGAGAGGCTGCTGCGGCAGGGCTATGACGAGGCCCTGGTGGATGAGGCCATGGAGATGTTCCAGTTCTCCGAGCACCAGGTCAGCTGGGTCTCCTGCTTGGGCCCCAGGAAGTGGAAACATGGCGTGCAGGGGTGCGGGGGCCCCAGAGCAGGCTGTGGAGTCGCAGGAGAGAAGTGGTCTGTTCACACTGGGGAGACAGTACTGACCTAGAGAGTGGAGTACAGCCCACGGTGGGAAACAGAGAATGAAGGGGTGGAGAGGGCAGGAGGCTGGTGTAGCGGGGGCTTTTCTGTAGGTAACCGAACCAACACACCGCATATTATTGGATTCCTGGTGTTTTTGAGACTCCCATGCAGGAGCAGACTGAAGGCTTGAACTCAGGGAATTTGTGCCCTCCCAGCATGCGGGGAGCTGCAGGCCCTACAGAAAGAAACAAGTACCCATGACAGCCCCTGCCTCAGAAACAGGGCAGCAATTCACAGGGCTAAGAGTTTCAGGAAGGACTGGGTACCACGGCGGGCGCGTGGTGGTGGTGGGGTCTTCAGCAGAGGCTGAGGAGCACAAAACCCAGCAGTACCAGCACACAGGCAGCACCCCTGGACCCGCTGTGCACCCCTCATCCTGCCCAATCACAGGGAATCCGAGTGAGCCAGATGAAGGCCTCAGCCTTCTTTCCTTGGTAGAGGAAGAAAGCATGGAGCTCGCGTCCCCAGAGGGAGAGAAAAATGACAGGCACAGCCCAGGGTCAGGCTTCCCTGGTGAAGGGACCACAGCTTTCTGGGATGGTTTGAGGTGCAGCGGGCACCAGTGAGGGGGAGACCCAGGACTGAGGCAGGCTTGTAGTGATGGAGTTCCCTATCTCCCTCCTCTTCAGGCGGGGGAGTTCCTGCGCCTCTGGCAGCAGTTCAGTGACATGGGCTTCCAGCCGGACCGGATCAAGGAGGTGCTGCTGGTCCACGGCAATCGGCGGGAACAAGCCCTGGAGGAGCTGGTCGCCTGTGCCCAGTGACAAGCCAGGATACTCCGTGACTGACACATGGCTGACCCGTGAAGTACCAGACCCACCACCCATCCTAACTGCATTATTAAAACCTAATAAGACAAGCCTGGTGGTGATGGTGGTGGTGGTGATGGTGGTGGTGGCCCAAACCTTAAATCCCAGCCCTCCGGAGGCAGAGGCAGGTGGATCTCTGAGTTCAAGGCCAGCCTGGTCTACAGAGTGAGTTCCAGGACAGCCAGTTGCTAGAAGCAGCAGGTAGAGAGGAACTGTTTCTCGGGCAAGCCTTGGAAAGCATTCTGTATTTAACTCTTTAAACTATGTGCATTGATTTTGAGACAATTAAGTAAATGACAGGAATTATCTTGAATAATGCAGGTACCCACAGAAGCTAGAAGAGGACATCAGATCCCCTGGGGCTGGAGTTATAGGTGGTTGTAAGTCACCTGATGTAGGTGCTGGGGACCAAACTCCAGTCCTCTACAGGGACAGCACGTGCTCTAAAGCTCCTGACTGCTGAGACACTTCTCTGGACACACCCCGAGTTCTTACTGTCCATGTCCAACTCAGGAACTTGTGGGGGGCCATTCTCGGGTTCCTCGTGGCTTTACCCAGCAGATCCACATAGAGGATGATTAGGACCACGGGCCTGAGTGCAGGTGTCTGAGATGGTCTGCACTTGGCTGTGCTGGGGGAGGAGGTCATTTGCTCCACCCCTGGGCGTCTCTATAAAAACCCTGGGGCAGAGACAGTTGGGCCCGTTGGAAAAGGTTCCAGGCCCTCTCGAGGCTATCCTTTATTTTCTGTTTATCTCCGCGATATTCTCTGCAATAAATCCTTCTATCTAATATTTCCTGCTGCTCACACTCAACACACTCAAGAAAACTCTGGGAAGCTGTGGGGGTGGTGGGTAAACGCCTCACAGAATGGCGCCATGAACAGGGACTAAAGAAAAAAAAGGGAAAAAGAAAAAGGGGGGACTAAAGAAAAAAAGGGAAAAAGAAAAAGGGGGGACTAAAGACAAGAAAAAGGGGGGACTAAAGAAAAAAGGGAAAAAGAAAAAAGGGGGACTAAAGACAAAAAAGGGGGGACTAAGACAAATGAACAGGGACTAAAGACAAAGTAATAGGGACTAAAGATAAAGGAAAATAATAGTTTTATTACAGAGTTTTTGGCGAAAGTGTGGGTCAGCCCTGCCAGTGGAAAGGCATGCCGGTGTTATGGAAAATATATATGTTATATATATATTGAGGGGCAGGGGTTTTATCCTCGAGAGAAAAGGAAAGCGGACTGGAAGGATGTCCGAGGCTGCAGCATAATTCTCTTCTGTCAAAATTTTCTATCTTCTATCCCTTTCTCAATTTCTATCTGAAAAATAAGTATAAGGCATAGGGTAATAATATAGTGTAGGAAAAACTTAGAAGTGTAAGATTGGGTAGAAAAAATTTAAGATAAGTAAGGCAACTAGACAGAAAAACTCTCCAATTTTCTAACTTTGGGGGCTTTGAATGCAAACTGGGG
>CABHPQ010167801.1:0-28770 GCA_902168405.1 Peromyscus aztecus | reverse complement strand
GTAGTTGAAAGATTCAAATGAGATCACAGTCTGTTACTCTTTTGATAGTGGCTTTGGTTTGGGTCAGCGCCTTACAAGAAAAATATTAACTGAATTTCCTCTAATATTACTTATCCAGAGGAAATTAGGTATGTTGTTTTACAACTATATCTTTCTTTTCTCCCATGAAAATGGTTCAAAGTCAAGTGGGTCTCTGCCAGCCCGCTTGTCAGAGCAGGGTTTTTTTGGTGAAGTCACAGGGTGGCCACGGTGCAAGGTCATGGGGAGTTCTGTGAGATGTCCCGCAGAGCGTATACTGAGCTTCCTGTGGATTCTCAGGTTAATAGCCTCGCACCTGCATAACTCCCTTTTCACATGATTTCTTTTTTAAAAGTACACTCATAAAGTTTTTAAAAAGTGAATTAGCACACCCCTTTCTCTTTCCACCTCTCCCAGGGATAACATCTTTCAAAAACACCCACTTAGTCTCTGTTTGCACATACGTAGTTGTAAAAGAGATGGAACTTGTATGTTGCTTGTGCAGGTGCATCGTTTTCCCTCAGCGGCTGCTAAGTAGCCATCCATGCCATTGTCAGCTCCGCCTGATTCTACACAGTGGCTGCATGGGTGTTATTCATCCTTGTCTCCACTGCTGGGTATTTTAGTTGCTACTAAGTTCTCATAGACACCATGACAGAGAGCATCTCTGGGAACTAGGGTAGGTATTTCTAGAATAGATACCCAGAAGTGTGGCTGTTTGCATTTTCAATTTTAATGAGTATTGGAGAGTTGCTGTCCAAAAGGGCTCCAATGCACAGTTCACTATGAATGTACAGCATGCTTGCCCTTCTATGTGCTCTCTGGGTAGAGAGGATGCTAGAGAATTCAGCTTTATCTTTGCTAATGTCAGAGGGGAAAAAGGCCTTACTTTTAACTTCTGTCTCCTGGGTTATTAGTGAGGTCAAATGCTTTTTCTTTTTCAAATGTGCAGTAGCTATTTGTATTTCTTCTGTGAATTGTCTTACTAGATTTATAATAATACTGGATTTATGAATTGAAGAATGAATTGAAGAAATAGGCTGTGTGTCCAGTTCTTTGCTTTGAAGAATTTGCCTTCCGATTGCTTTAAGTACGAGTTACTCTAGTGCAGACACACATTTTAATTCACAGTAACCTTTTCTAGGATGGAGGTATTTAGAAGTGCTATCTGCTCACTGTATCTTGTTTAGTATGTATCATCTGTGCTTGACTTCTTGTGGCCATATTGTATCTTATTGTGGTAACTTAATTAAGGAAGATGCTATGCCCAGGACAGTGCTTTTAATCCCCCAGGAGTACTTATCCAGCCTGCCTTGCTTTTAATGCCTCCTTAAAATCAGTGCTCCTCTGAGCATCTCACCATTTTAGAATACATTTTATGTTAATGTTCTCTGAACTTTTTCCCTTTGATTCTGGTTATTAGAAAGTTATTCCTCTTCAGGACATAAACTCATCTTCATCTACACCATTGGACAACCCTTTCCTCCAACTAGCAGCAGGAGTTTGGAAAAAAATTTTTTTTTTGAGAAAGGGTCTCACTCTGTAGCCCAGGCTGGCCTTGAACTCTCAGAGATCAGCCTGCTTCTGCCTCTTGAGTCCTGGAATAAAAGGCATGTGCCACCATGCCTGGCCCTGAAACTTTTTATGTTCTTGATATATTAGGTTTTGATTACTGGATGACAGTATTTTCTTGTTGCAGAAACAGTTTGTTGGTTTGGTCAGTAGGTAAACTAGTTGTAGCAAGTATCCCCTCTTCCTTCACCCCCACCTCCCCTGACCCTCCTCCCATCCTTTCTCCCTCCCTCTCTTCTCTGTCTCTAGTTCCTGTCTCTCTCTTCCTCTTCTTTTTTTCATATATTTCAAACAAGAGTCACATATCCAAGTCACAAGTAAAAAGTTCTCATAATTTTGCTTAGTGAATGATAAGAATTCTAAGACTAAAATAATAAATGAATTTTAGCCCTAAAAACTGTGTTTATAATCTGTGTCACTAAGAAAGGATTTTATCATTACGTGGAACACTTAAGTTAATTTTCTTGACCTAAGATTTGACGTAAGTGGAATCGGGGAAACTTCCAAAAAAAGTGTTGAGTTGTTCTCACTGTGGATATGTACCATTCTTACTTATATTGTATTGTGAATGTACAACTCTGAAAAGTGATGTTACCAGGGCTGTTAACCCAGGAGGATCCTATTTGGAATTTACTCTCTGGATGTTGGTAAAACCAAGAGCCTTAAATGCTAGGCAGAAGGAAAAAGAAGTCCATGGTGGACCCAGAAGCCATGAAGTGGCCTCAGGGATCAAGACAGCCTTGTCCTTTCGTAGCTCTTAAAGGTTAGCGTGAGGCTGGCATTCTCTTTTTCCATGTTTGCTTACTCTTTTCTGCTTCCTGCTTTTTGACTTGGTGACTCTGTGATCATTTCTCTCCCTAACATTAGCAGATAGCCAATCCTCGCCCACATTTTCTTTTTCTTTTTTCTTTTTTTCCCAGAGAAAGGAAGAGAAAAGGAAGTAGATTTGTATGACCTAGGCATTGATGACACTGAGTTTGTCTGTTAGACAGGGAGGTCTGTTTCCAGGGAGGAATTCTATCCTGCATCAGCTGCTTCCAAAAGCAGTTGTCTAGGACAGAATGGTCCTTGGTACCGCTCTCACAGAGTCTGGTCCTCTGGGGCTATCTGCTACTTTCACTACTGGAAATGGGAACGAGCCAAGTCATTTTTTTTCCTTCTCAGAGTTAGCAACAGCCCTGCCCATCTCTAATTACAGCGGTGGAAGCAGCCTCTGTAAACGTGACCTGCTTATTTGAAGTGCCAGGCAGTTAGTGGCTCACGCAGTTTGTTATATCTAGCTAGCCTCTGAATTTTCCCTCCTTTTCTTTTTCTATGCTCTCTCTTTTGTTTAATATCACACATTAAAATGAATTTCCAGCTCAAGCTGTTTGGTTGCGATATCCCTAAGACAGCATCAGAAGTCAGCCCTGCATGCAACTATGCATTCAGTAGGAGCCCACGACACTGCAGGGCCAACCCTGGACTCTCAGAGCTCTGTAGGAATGAATATGCATTCATTGAACCACTCTCTTGCCAGGGATATACATATCATATCCTGTCCTTTACCTGTGGCTCCACTGAAGCTCCAACTTTTCAGTAGTAAAAGTCAGTTTTTCTTCTGCTTTGCTGGTGACATTTTATTTTGAATCCCTGTTAACATACCTGACCATGGTGGGTTTTGCATTCCCTCAAAAAAGTGAAAATTGGTGTTTGATGGGGAAATAGGAAAGAAAGAATATTTATCTGCCATGGGCTGTACAAGCTGAGAGATTCCAGAGAGAGACTCACTTAATGGAGGCTGACCCTTTTTGAGACAGTGTCTCATATAGCCCAGGCTGGCCTTGAACTTGCAATGTAGCTGAGGATGTGAAGCTTGAACTTCTGATCTTCTTGCCTCTGTCTCCCAGGTGCTGGCATTATAGGCATGTGCTGCTATACTTCGTTTAAGTGGTGATGGGGCTTAAACACTAGCCTTTAAACAGAAATGGGGCAGTGGGGATTGAGTTGGCAGCTTTGTAGAAAAAGGATGTCCAGTTGTCCTCATCTGCCAAGTAGTGTGGATACCAGGTGCCAGGAGATAGACAAGGGCTGAGAGCCAAGCTGGGCAGAATTGTGAGCTTGGCCAACTTGAATGGAATATATTTTCTTTTCATGTGCTGGAATCACTGCCTCATTTTATTTGTTTGTTTGTTTGTTTTGCGGTGCTTGGAATTAGACCTAGGGCCGCTAAATTGTAATCCCAGCCCAAGGCTTGAAGGTTGCACATTTTACATGTAGCACAAAACTCAACCTCCTAAAACTGCCAGTGAGCTCCAGCTGTCCATGGGGTTCACAGTTGTGTCAGAGGTTTCTGTATTCATTTGCCTATAAAGCAGGAGTTCACCTCTTGACATCCCCTTTCTGACTGGTTCCTCATTCCCAAATGACAACTATAGCTAAAGTCTTTTAAAAAACTCTTTGTGCATGTGCATCTGTGTGTACACATTTGTTTGTGAATGGAGGTGTGCCCATGCCATAGCCTGCGTGTGGAGACAGGAGGATGAACTCACAAGTCATCCTTGTCCTCCACCTGACTGAGACAAAGTCTCTTGCTTTCTTCCACTGTGCTATGGCAGGGTAGTTGGTTTATGAGCTACTGGAGAGTCTCCTGTCTCTACCCTCCCATTTCCATGTAGGAGCACTGGGATTACATATGCATCGAACTGCTTCAGGCTTTCTACCTGGGCTCAGGGGATTTGAACTCAGGTCTTCATGATTGTATGGCAAACAACTTCACCCATGTGAAGCATCTCCCCAGTTCCCTATAGATGAACTCTTGGTGTTAACTCAATTGTAAATTTGATCCAGGAAATAGTAGGTTTAACTTGAAACTCTGGAAGGTTTGTTACAATGTACAAAGTGAAGTACTGCGTCAGGGTCAAAGGCCATGTGGCCTGTAAAACTCAGAAGAGTTAGGCAGGTGAGGGCAGGTGCCACCCAGGCTCTTCTCAACTGACCCCCACCCCCACCTCATTAAGATGCACACTATTTGTTGTAAGTAGGGATGCCAGGTCTGAAGTGGCATCAGATATTCCCATCTGGCGCTGATTTCTGTTACATGGCTTGGGGAGTGGCTCTCTTTTACTTGGGGAGTGAAATTGCTCTGTTATTTTATTAGTACGCTTCCTCCCCAACTGGAAGCCAGAGATGTAGTGTGTAGAGTGCTTATCCCGCTCTGGAACCCTAACAGATGTTTGCTTTTAGAGGACACTGACAACTAGGCTCTCCCTTTCTTTCATTTTATGGTGTCTTGATTTCATACCCTCTGATGGCATTTCACCCTCCCAGAGACTATCCCCCAAATTTAAGGTTTTAGACACAGCAGCCCATAGGTTGCACATCTGCTTTCCTTTTACAGGGTCAGCCTGGTTTCAGAACAGCATTCATTGCTGAGCTGCCCCCGGTGTAGTTCGGGGGGGTGGGGGGGCAGCAGGGTGTCCAAAGGCCCTTCCCTGTGCTTCTTTTGACTTTCCAGTGGAGGTTTTCCTCCTCCAGACAGGAATGCTTCCTTTCTCTGGTCCCCTGGCCATCCTAAGTTGCAGTAGACCAGACGACCCTGCATGACTTGTAAGTCTTAGCTTCAGTGTAGCTCAGGCCTGTCCCAAGCTTCCTGACGGACGTTCTGGATCTTTATGCCTGATCCTGGAGCTTGTCTATGCCTTTCTCTTTCCTCTGCTGGCAGAGTGCAAGATCAAGACTTCTTCTGTGTCTCCAGTGTTTACTGCAATGCCTGGCACTCCACAGACACTACGCAAATATTTGTTGGGTGTGTGATTATATAAATATTAGAGTGGTTATGATACTTGGGGCCGAGTGTCAGCTTTCTTCTTTTTTTTTTTTTAAAGCTGGTTTCTTATCCAATGGTATGTCAAGTAGAGTAGATCTTCAGAGGACTTACACAAAACACTTTCAGCAGCTTTGAAAAAGAGAGCAGAAAATTCAAGTTTGCTTCTATAATGAGTTGTGTAGTACTGACCCTAATCAATTGGTACAGTGGGAATGAAACTTCCGTCTCTTCTTTCTTGTGAAAAGTATGCGAGCACCAGGAATAAATCTCACTGCCACAAATAAAACAAGAACTTCTTCTGGGCTGGCTGTATGAGGGAGGCAAGAGGTGTTGGATCCAGGGTGAAAAATTGAAGCCATTCTTCAGGGTACATTTGGCCCCATCACTTCTGTGTTCTGCTTTACTTTGAGTCGCTAATAGCTGACCCCACATTTGTCAGGCCTAACCCTATCGATTCTGTTATTCTTAAACTTCCTGAACTTGAAAGGCTTTTTGAGCCTCAAGGTGAGAAAGAGGGGATGGGAATGGTGGCGTGAAATATCTGTAATTGAATTGCAATAGCTTTACAGGTTTTATTCAGACAGAAAGAAGAAAAAGCTAGCAGTTAGTAGTTGCTGTACACTATCAGGGTTTTCTCATTTTATATGATTTTGTTCTAAAAGCACCCCAGAGTCTCCTCTGCCGAGGGAGAGAGTTGAGACCGGCTGCAGCCTAGGGGTGGGGCCTGGATTCAGATTGTAACAGTGTTGCAGGAACATCCTCCCAGCCAACTGGAAACTGTGTCCTTTTGGTACTGCTACAGTCAGGATTTGTATGCAGGAGAGGAAAGAATGATGCTGTTAAGGGAAACACTGAGCCACTTCTCTGGGACTAGACTCACTGAGTCTTTGCGGTCCTCACCCTTCTCAGACTTTCCACGGCAAACCCTTCATTTCAAATCTGGTTTTTCCACCAAATCGTGAAACTCATGGTAGGCGTTAACTGAAGCCATAAACATCTTGGTAGGAACATAGTTTTAACAGTCAGATTGAGTGGAAATTGCTAAAACCAAATTAAAAAAACCTCTCTATTAAATTATACAAAGGGGAAAATGGCTTGTGGAAATAGATTTTTGTGAAGAACAGAACAGAGGGGGAATGACTTGATTAATTGTCATCTCAAAACTGGAATTATTTAGGAGCAAGTCCACAAAGTAAGATTAGTGTAAGGACAGTTCATCGTTCATGCCTCCTTGCCTGGCTGTCTTCGCTCTACCCCATATCTATACATTTCTATTTTGGGGATTTTAAGGAATGCAAGGTCCATCTGTCTTGTCTGAGGTAACTCTAATAAGGGACTGGGAAGTCACCAGTGAAGTGAATAAATCTTACAGATTTGTTTAGGTCTGACGAGCAAACTTTTCTTGAGCGTGTTATGTAAATGTTCCGCCACTGAGATGTACCCCAGCCCCAACCATGACTCTTACGATGTATCTCATGACCCATGTGTAGTGCTTACGTGGTCAGCAGAGTGGGGATTTTCTTGTAAGCACACTGACAACCACTGCCTCCCCTCTCTCCTCATGTAGTATTCCCTGTTAGGTACTGTTCTTGACTTAATTTGATCACTAGTTGGCTTCAGTAATTCTGAAGAGGTAAGCTGGGTTGCCCCCATTTTACAGATAGTCCACAGGAGAGAGAAGGTTAGACACTGGTTCATGTTCACAGTTTGAAAGTGTTAGAGCTGAGACTCAAACCCGGGTCCATACACCGTATTATTGAGCTATGGATTGTGCTGCTCCTCACAAGACCCCGTTTCTTGAAGTTTTTGTCACTCATTGACCACACTTGATTGTGGAGGTGTTGAAGGATCAAGAGCCACTATAGCAGGAGTATACTTTGGATGTGTGGACCACCACTGCATCTGTACCATTCCAGTAATTCAGCGCACAGGACAATAAGCTTGGCATCAGGAACTTAGAGTGGAGCCCAGGAAGCACTCCATGAGAGCATCAAATCATGACTTTGCATCTAGCGTGCACATATGATATTCTAGTCTGAATGAAGTAAGAACCGTGGAGGCTTGTGGGAAGGCTGCACACAGTGAACATACTAGATGACAGCTTTACATTCGGGCGTAGAGGGTGCATGGAATTTCCTTGCCTTGGGATGAGGAGGCAGATATTCTAAGGTGAGGAAATAGTAGCAGGAAGCATGGTAGGTGACTGTAACTTGTGTGTTCTAAAAGTAAAGAATGGAAGGCTATATGTAAGATGTTACCAGTCCCAACCAAATCCTAGAGAAGATGGGAGAACTGTTCATGGGGCTATTGGTGCCTGCTGTTCTGCACACAGTGGCTCTTTTGCAAGGATACATTGTTTCCTTGTGTGTCTCCTTTTGGTTCTTATTGTGTCTTGTACATGTTTCAGGAAAATGTTACAGTGGGGGGTGGGGAAGGGAGATTGGGCATTGTAGCTTCTTGTGAAAGATACATTGTATTGAAGTTGGCCAGGCCCTTGCTTTTATAAAGATGAGACCTTCACACTGTTGCTGGCTCTCTCAAAGGAAGCCTAGGAACTGATTACTGAGTCCCTTTAGAAGTTCAGGGCTCTTGGTCCATGGAAATTAGGTCTATATATGAGACACTCAGTTATACTAGATATGCTCTACACATTAACAAGGGAAATATGGTTAGAACATTTACATATTTAAAACAGGCAGCATTATTTTAGAAACTGCCTGTTCATTTAGTTAGATTTTTCTGTTTGTTATCATTGGCCATTCCTGTCTTACTTATAGATTGAACTCAGCCTGATGTGTTTTCAGCGTACCAGAGAACTTTGCAAGTGATACCACCAAGCTCTGGGGCTCTAGGTTGAAATGTAAGATGGGTTTTCACCTGGACTTTTATCCGAGCTCCCAAGGGAGAAATGGCAGTTCACACGACACTACTCCTGAGCTGATGTGTGCTTACAATGTGTGTCTATTGTGTTCACCCTGTGGAGAGCTGGCAATGCCACCCTTGCTCTGCAACAGGGACACTGGAGCAGACAGAAGTTAAAGAGCTCACCCACCAGCGGGGAGTGGTGGAGCTGGGACCTGAAACCAGGCAGATTCAGTGACGGTGTGGGTTTTCACGGTAGTGTTTTCTTCACATCTGAAGCCGTACAGACACACGGGCAATCCCTTTTACTCATCTTTTCATTTGCTTTTCCTTCAAGTTTTTAAATGAAGTATGATTTGTGGTGCCGTTTATGGCAATTGACACAAAAGTCTCAGGGATTGGAGAAAATGTGGTTCACACTTGTGAAGGCTTTGCTTTGTTCACATTCACATTTACCTTTGCAGCCAGGGATCTGGCTTAGAGGTGGAGTGCTTGATCCCTGGCACAAGACGAAACCAAACCAAAACATTTACATGGAAGTTAAATAACCATAAGTCACCTTAAAATTCTTTTCTGAATTTTATGTTAATACTTGAGCCTCTGATGGGTGGATTCACACAACTGCATAACTGTCTCAGTTAACATGGCCCATCAACAGACTGTCTCAAAATAGGAGATGGGGATTTTACTATTGAAACCAATTTAAATATTGATTACTAACCAAAATCTATAGAAGAGTTTAAAAAGTGCTTCCTGTCCTGTCCTGTCAACTCAAGCACCTTTCTAGTCAGTTGTTCTAGCCATAAACATTCCACAAAGAATATTTATATTCCATAGGTAGAGCTGTCATATTGGGAGTCACTGTCCAGTAATAATTCTAAACTTGTCTTTGGAGTGAATCTAGTTTTCCATGTGCTGAGTTTGCTTACTCAAGTGAGCTCGATCTCTCCAATTTCACCCTAGTGGCTTCCATCTGACCACTCAGTTGATAGACAGTTGGTTTTAATTTTAAAGTGTGACTTTAATATTATTTTATTTCCATATACTATATATGTGTGATTTTTAAAAAATCAAATGGTTAGTATTATAAACAGTTTATAAGCATGCCTAGCTTATTTATTTTTATTTATGTTCTTTTTAGAACCAAATTAAAGTTTAGTGCTAAAAGCTGACATGTGTCCTACTCTTAGTTTGCTTAATTGTGTAGCCAGGAGAGTTGGATATGGGGTTGGATACATAGCTATCTAATATCTAAGTGATGCAGATTAACTTGCAAAATCATAGCCTATGAAGATTAATTTTCAGACCAGGACAAGGGTCACTGGTGTGTGAGGACTTGCCTTGGTGAGCTAAACGAATCTAGTGAAATACCATATAGCCGTGGTATAGAAGCTCTGAGCCTTTCTCTTGAGTTTTCCATTTAATATGATAATGAGATATATTACTAATGCTTTTTTCTTTCTTTCATTTAAAGTAAACTCTAGGGCTGGAGAGTTTGCTGAGCAGGTAAAGTGCTTGCTGAGCAAGTGTCAGGACCTGAGTTTGGATTCTCAGTGCCCACGTAAAAGCCAGTGTGGTGGCTCATGCCTATAAGCTTGGTGTTGAGTGGTGAAGATGGGCAGATCTCAGGGGCTCTTCGGCGAGCCAGACAATCTAGCTTAAGTCAGCAAGCTCTAGGTTTGGGGAGAGACTTTGTTTCAAACAAACAAACAAACAAACAAAAAAGATAAAGAAAGATGGCGGAAGACACATGATGGCCACCTCTGTGTGATGGCCCCCACATGCGCATGCATGAGTGGGTATGCATGCACCACATAGAGACACATACATCTAAGTATGCTCTGGAAGAGTAACGTTCACGATACTAATTTTGATAGCTTTACTTGTGCATAAGATGCTTTTGGCAGACTTGACCATTGGTGGGAGTTGATTGATGGCCTCAGTTTTATCACAGCATCAGGGAATACATCATTGACTTTGGCTTTTTATGCATTTGCCTACCTGTTTCATTTTTACCAAGTTATATTACATTTTGTTGTACTGTCCTGAAGCCCTGTGGAGACATTATCTTAAACTTTCAACCCCCCCTCCTCCTCCCAACAGGATATCACCCTGTAGTCCTGGCTGCCCTGGTACTTGATATGTAGACCAGGCTGGTCTTGATCTCATACAAATCCACTTGCCTCTGCCTCCTGAGTGCTAGGGTTAAAGGCATGGACTACCATGCCTGGCTCTTTAAAAATTTTTTCTAAATATATTCATGTCAGATGGATAAAACTTTTGTTCACTATGAAATAATTGGGTAGTTGTTTTGTGAACCATTGTATTTTTTCATATTGCTTAAATTATGATAGAGTCAAAGTCAGTGAAATGGGGCTTGTGTGGTATTCATCTGAATTCATATACATCTAAGATGACTCTTGACCTCCTTGACCATTCTGGTCAATACCGGGTCAGGAAGGACCATGTTCACAGAATCCTTAGATCAGAAAAGGCCTTGGGGCTAGAAATGCGGCTCTATTGCTCGAGTGTCGCAGAACATGCACCACCTTTGGTCCCCGTACTCCATAAACCAGCTGTGGGGGTGTACTCCTGTAATCCCAGCACCCAGGACATGAAAGTAGGATAAGGAAGCTCAAGGCCATCTTTGGCTACGTAGTGAGTGAGTTAGAGGCCAACATGGACTATGTGAGCACATGAGATCCTGTCTCAAAACAAAACTAGGTCCATGGACTCTAGCCCAGATCCTCGAGCTTGCAGCTGTGATATGGACTGTGAGAGATAAATGGCTTTGTGTAAGCCCAAGCACAGAGTGGACACTTCAGTCTCCAGGCTCTGCTTCATCCCTTTCACTGGAGCTACTGTGTCATTTTCCTACCTCCTGGCAGCTCATGGATCTTTGTATTCTGTGGACTTGAGTCAGGAGTGCTGCTGCTTGTGAGTGTGGATGCCCATTCAGCATCATCTGTACAATATCCAGCAGCCCCAGGACTATGGCTACCCCAAGCAGGCCCCAGGCTCCTCTGACTTTCTTTGGAAAATAGCAGTTCCTTCTAGGAGCAGAAACACAGCTTTCATTTAAATCTAGGAGTTCTAAGTAAATTAGGATTATATGTTTAACTTTGATAGTTTATAGGTAAACAGTCTGGCAATTATATATTAAGACTTATTTAAAATAACTCATTAAAAACAGAGACTTTAGACATGAGATTCCATGGACAAGGAAAAGACTCCCCTTGAAGTTATACCTTTATCTCTTAGTATTCCATTTACCTTGCCTTGATCTGCAACCAGAACGGATTTTGCATTTTATTTAATTAATTTATTGTTTTTGTTCTCTTAATCTTTGGATGCATATATTTTTAGTCATCCCCTGAACATGACTCAAAGGCTGATACAAACCTCAGCATTTATATTTGGTTGTTTTGCTTGTGGTATTCCAAGTTGCCCCACTCTTAGAATGGAAGTTACTTCTAGACAACAGTCTAAACTAGATGAAGAAGTTAAGCCTTTGTTTCCTAGAGTTTCTGTGTTGTAGATTTGAGGTTCTGATCTCAGAACTGTGGACGCAGCTAATAACCACACAAAATAAACCAAGTGGCAGATCCGATGATAAATGAAACATGGATGTTTACGCACTCCATTTCCCAATATTTATTTTCTAGCCTAAGCTGAGTACAACACTAATGTCTTGTAAATATTCCTCAGGAAAAATAGTTTCCCATGTGCTAGATTTCTAAGTTACTTTAAAAATTAGCCCCAGGGTTGGCAAGATGGCCGGTGTATATAAAGGAGCTTGCTATGAAGTCTGGGGATCTGAGTTCGATCCCCAGTATCTACATGGTATAAGGAAAGAACTGACTTCAGCTGATTGTCCTTTGACCTTCACATGTGTGGCACATAAATACATACACAGTAAATTAGGTAAAATGAAATAAATAATTTAAAAAGTAGCCCCAAATGGTATTTCTTTTTCGTTGGTGAATTCTCGGGACATTCTCGTGGGCATCCTGTATCACTCCAGCAGTCTTTGAAACAAGTTCAAAAATCTGAAACTGTGGAAGGTTGTCCTGTGGGTATTCTAAAGACAGCTTGAAATCATCACCGTGGGTCAGGTATGCATGAATAATTATGAAAAAGTTGGACTGTACCTAAATGCCAAGGGCAGGCCAGCGTCATCTCACTTTCATGATTTCTCCTTTGTCTCCCTGGGGTAGACACCACTGCCTCCTTCAACAGCACACTCCCTTTTCCAGCAATCCAGCTCACCTTTCTGGAGGAAAATCCTGGGGAGTTTCTTGGTGAGAGGGGGTGTGCCGTTGTTATTTATTCCATGAGCCCTGGTTATGCCAAGCACATCTCGTCCCAAAGTGGTCCAGCTGCGTCTAGCTCTAGCTGGAGTTCTTGCCTGTCAGCCTCTGTTTTAATTAAATGAATTATTTATTAATTAATTTTTGGAAACTGGGTCTCACATTGTACTGTAGGCTGGCCTCAAACGTGTGATTCTCCTGCCTCTGAACTTGGAAGTTCTGTAATTCCACGTGTGTGACACCATTCCCAATTCTTTGTTTACTTTGGAAGAAATAGGGTTCTTTTCCCTAAACTGTCTATGTTGAACTAATTTAAACACACACACACACACACACACACTCTCTCTCTCTCTCTCTCTCTCCCGGTACTTCTCCTAGTGTCAACATTGACATAGCCACCGTATGATCAGGAAATTAACAGCAGCACAGCACCGTCACTAACTATAACCCTTCCTTGAACTTTCCTCAGATATCTGTTCTAGGATCCTGTTTAGAATCCCACATTGCCTTTTGTCAATTTTCTCAATTTTCTCTTCGTCTTGGAGGCCACAGTTTTCCGTTGGTGTCGTATGAGTGTGGTGCACCTGGGCACAAGCCAGATGTTTTCCTTGATGGTGACTCAGACTTGTCCTTTGCCCCCCACCTCACTGTTAATTGCACTGGGGTAATGTTGCTCTGGGTGAGGTCAGCTTGTTGTCCATGTGGTTGCTGGGTGGATGTCACTGTGAGTTTATACTGCTTGTCATTGGCAGGAATCCCTTTCATAAGCAAGGATTAATAGGAATGCAAGCCTCCAATGGCCAGGGATTGCCTGTATCTGCTGGTCTTATAGGAGAAACAACCTAGGAATCCCAGGAGCTTTGGCAATCTGGAAGGCCCCCTTTGCCTAGACAAGCTCTATCCCATAGGATCTTGTGCCACCAGGAAACCTTTATTCTATATTATTTTGATGTAGTAGCCACAGACACCATCTGGCTAGTAAACCCTTGAAATGAGGAACTAAATTTTTTATTATTTAATTTTAAGTTATTAAAATTTAAAGTTAAATGGCTACATGTGTATTGGAGTTTTCAGCTTTAGCATTTCCTTGGGGAGCAAAGTTGGATCATAGTTTGAAACCTTTCACTGTACAATAAAACACAGATGGAGAAAGCCATACAAAACAAATGCATGGTTTAAAGAAGTATCATAAGGTTGACATTCTGGTAACCCTGCCTAGGTCAAATAACGAACTCACACCTGACCCCTCTGCTCAAGTCCCTACTGTTAGGACTTGGGGAGTCATTGCTCTCATGTTTCCTGAGTAACCCTGTACAGCAATTTTAATCTTGCACATTTATCTAAAAATAACTGGAAATGTTCTCATATCTCTTCTAATCAATAATATCCTCCTTTCTCTTGTAATCTGTTGGCAAGTCCCTAGGTGTTGGGACCTGTAGAGCTTCCCACAGCCAAAACGTTACCATGTGCATACCCCAGGCAGAACTGGCAATGCTCCTCTCTCTCTGGGTTTGTGAGTCTCCTCTGTATTTTCTGCAAGTTGCAACTTGATCCAGACGTTCCATTGATCAGACCTGGGTCAAGCTGGGTCATACAGCTTTAAAGATGCCTTTATAACGCCCCTGCCTGTTAGTTATATGTGTATTATTAATGTGGAAAGAGCATCAATGGGACATTTTCCATCACATGAGGCATACCCAATTGAGGGCAGTTCATAAAATTAAACTAGTTTACATCAAGCCTTCCAGGATACAGCTTGACACATGGAGATGCCTGCTGTGTGCTGCCTGTGGAAAAGCAAATTTTCAGAGTTCTTTCCAAATACTTTCACATACATTCATCTGACTTCTCTGCAAAATTTAGTGTGTCTGTGGGTAAGAGGTGTGTCTGTGTGTGGGTGTGTGTCTATCTGTTGGGAGTGGTGGAAAAACTCGAATCAAATTGTTATATAGCTATTTGTTTGTCTAAATCTCACCCACATGACTGGATGCACTATCTTTTTTAATGTTCTGAGGTTTTTGTTTGTTTGTTTTTCATCTCCAACACAAGATCAAAATTGGGCTTTAGAGTTATTTTTGTGTGTGGAAACATCTGGAGGCAAAGGGAATGAACACGGGGAGGCCAGCTGGGGGTTGCTCTTGTGAGAAGGACTGGAGGGTCAGCAGCTCTCGGACCTGCTGTGTACAGACCCTGTGTTAGCCTTTGGACTGGCTTTCCTAAGAGGCTGAAGCCTGGGACCCCTGTTGGGAGTTTAATGGGTGGCTGGATAAGTGTGACTTAGAGGGTTTTTTTGTTTTGTTTTGTTTCTTTAAATAAAGAAAGCCAATGTGTTAACCTATTGAACAACGGGCAGTTCTCTAATATGAGGCCAGGAGTCTACACTGGGATTAAGGTCTTCCCGGCTTCAGGTCATAATGAGGAATTTGCTCTCAACTGGGGGTGCAAATATGTGACGCTCTTGCCTGCACCTGCTGCAGATCGTGCTCGTAACCATATTCCTTGACCAACTTCAGGTTATTCTCAACTCTGTGTTCCAGGACCTGGCATGAGAGTGGAAGCTCTCTGTCCCCTGGGACACTCTCCCCCCACCCCCACCCCCCACTGGGATCTTTTCTGAAGGCAGGAAAAGACCCTCAGGTGCTCTAGCTTACCTGCTCCTCTTCCTTTTTTCTCAATTCTTCATAGAAATGCAGAATCTCCCTCTCCCACAAATCTATGGTATTGAAAACTTTAGGGCGAAGGTGCAGGTGGAATGTGCTCACTTTGCAAACACGAGGACGCTGTTTTGAGTTTGAGAAGCCCAGTGTTATTGGTGCATCCTTATCAGCCCAGCACCAGCCAAGCAGATACACAGGACTCCAGGCCAGCCTGTCTAGCCTATGCTACTGAGTTACAGGCTAGTGAGAGACTGTCTCAAAAGCGGAGTGCATGGATTCTGAGAAATGACACTGGAGGTTGTCCTCTGGCCACCACATGTACACTAGTACATGTACACCCCCACTGAACACATACACGTGCACACATATACATACTTACACATGTATACATACTCATACATACATATACACAGACATACATATACATACACAGGCACACACAGACCTACACATACACACAGACCACACACATACACACACATATACACACACACACACACACACACACATATCCTGAGAGTGCTTGCCTTGCAAGCTTGAGGATGCTGTTCTGAGTTTGTTGCTGTTGTGTGTTGGCCTTCAGCCAGAAGTGAATTGGTTTTAGATGAAAATTAAAACTAACCAATCAACCACCACCAATAAAGTCAAACACAGCACTCGCTCATTTCTCCATGTTATTTTTGTTTGTAAGCACTGTGTCAAACATTAGATTTTTCTAACTCATTTTGGTTCCAGCCAATGTTTATTTCTCAGGTTTGTGTGACTCCCTTGCAGCTCAAATGTGGCACTTGAGCTGGGTCTTATTTTTGTGGTCTTTTACAGAATTCTGTCACTTATGTCAGTCTGGACCCCGCTTAAAATATCTGGGCAAAACAACAATACCAGTCCTAGACCTTTCTGCCTGGTTTTAAGGGGCACACAGAAGCATCCTCATGGTGATGGTGGATGGTGGGAGTGTAGATTGCTGTTTTCACAAATACATGAAAGGGTGTGTGTGGGGGGGTATAGCTCACAGTAGATGTTTATTCATCATGTGTGAGGCTCTAGGATCCATCCCACTCTGTGTGTGTGTGTGTGTGTGTGTGTGTGTGTGTGTGTGTGTGTGTGTGATTGGAAACAGCAAGTCAGGATGCCTAGTGTTCCTAGTTCCTAGACTGAGTTCGGTGAGGGGGAGAAATGCCTAAGGGTGGGTAGTTGTGATTTATTGAAAGCCTGCTTACAATCCTTTGAGCTAGCTATGAGAGCCCGGGGATTACTTTGTGTTTATAGGATGGCATGCTTTTGCATGCACAAATCCTATTTGTGCAAATTTGACCTTTAAAATGATTTCCATTTGCTTCTCCCATCCATCTCCTTTCTCTCCTAAAGCTGATCTTTTGTGTGACGTTCTTGGTCTTATGGTTGATGTTAAGGCCCCAAGACCTTCATCTGGGGCTGGCTACCATCCGACATCCATACATATACCTACCAATTATTTAGCACATATTATTCACCAGGGATCATACTTGCTATGGCGAATAATCATACATAGTATCTACCATTTATTAAGTACCCCCTTTATGTATGGCTCAGTGTTAAGTACTTACACATTTTTTTTTTCTAATTTAATTTTACAACCAGATGAGTGTGGATTATTTCATTGATATGCCTCAGAGAGATGAAATGTGCCCGAGTTTGGCTGTTGAGATGGCTAAGTGAGCAGAGGGTCTTGTTGTGCAAGCCTGGTGACCTGAGCTCAATAACCAGAACTCCCTGTGGGAGGAGAGAACTGGCTCTAGGAAGTTATCCTCTGACTTCCGCACAGATGCCGTGGCATGAGTGTTCATCTCACACACACACATACACACACTTGCCTGAATTACTAAGTGCCCGAGTTAGAGTTTGTAGGTGTTTTTTTGTTTTGTTTTGAGATGGGCGTCTTATCTTGCTACATAGCTTGAGCCTCAGCCCTGCACGTAGCTAGGGTCTATCACACACTGTTCTAAAATAGATCCCTCCCCCTGCAGCCCTGCACCACCACCTCCCCCCACCCCCAGTGGAGACAGGGTTTCTCTGCATAACAGCCCTGACTGTTCTGGAACTGGTGCTGTAGACTAGACCGGCTTCGAACTCACAAAGATCATCTGGCCTCTGCTTCCCAAATACTAGGAATTAAAGGCATGTGCCATCATACCCGGCTGATCTGAAATAGATCTTGATCATGAGTTTTATTTTGTTCTTCTCATCATAAGGATTTTGCTGCAATTCCTTTAAAAAAAAATCTTGAAAATAAATTCCTCAAGGAATTGTGTATTTTTTAAAAGCAAATTCTTCATCTTAACAGCTTGAGTCTGGATGTTATCTTTTCTTACCCAACACACATAATAAAAATGAGTGAGATCTTCTGTCGGAATGTGCTTTTTAATTTCCTGTCTTGAATCCTGGCATATAGGATGGTAGTGGGAAGCAAGTGTGGTCACGCCTGGCAGACGAGGGACCGAGTTGGCTTCAGTGACACACGGGGAGGGTTTGCAGTTAATCGAAGGTTATTTAGTCCCAGCACTTTCCTTTCCAGGGGGGGCTTTTATTTGTTCCGGCTTGAGTTTGGAGGCTTCTCTGTGCTTCTAGAGAGCTCTCTGCACACATGCCATGTTCTCTTGTGTGTCCTTTCTGAGCAACCGCACTTGCCTGGAACCGCACCACCACAGGCTTAGCCCATCTCAGATTGGACATGGTGCACTCTTACTTCAGTGTCCACAAGAGTTGCACTCTGATGTTCCTTAGGAAGGTCCTTGTATTTATCAGTATTTGTAAATTCTTGATATTCTATGGTTGGATACCAGGGACATTTATTTAAAGTGATATCAAATAGTGCTTTTGTTTTGCTTTTGATAATCAATTCTTTTTTAAATATTCTGGACATTTCTGTCTTCTTCTACTTCTATAACCTCCAGATAGCTAACATCTGCAAACCTCTGTGGGTCTTCCATCCATACTATTTATATCCCTTCTTTGAATTTATTCTTTCTATTCTTTGTCTCTACTACCATCTCTTTTTAAAATTTGAAGTTATCAGAGTGAGCTTATAGCTTAGGTTTAACATGACATATTTGGAGGGGACCTTGTTTCACAGAGTGACATCTAGAATCCCAGAAGACTGTTTTAAAACTTGACATATTAATAAGGCATTGGGTCTGATGCTGGACATGGAATCAACAAAGCTGAGACTCTGCTGTCATCCTTTAGGGAATGTCCCTAACCATAAATTTAACAACTAAATGCACAAATAGCAAAAGGCTGTGTATGGGGTTACTAAAAAAGGGCTTTTTGGTGGTGTATAACAAAGGAAGTAGGCTGAATCTGAGGTTAGGAAAACCTTACTCAAGGAAAGAGTCTTTGAGTGAACTTTAAAAATTGACAAGGTGTGACCATTGAAGAAGAAAGTAAGGACCTTCTGGGAAAAGCAGCAGGTACTTTGAAAGGTGGGAAGCAGTGGTCTGTCGCAGGGGTGTTCCGAGTAAAGAAAGACTCCAGATTCAGCAGCATCCCTCTTGCAAGTGGAAGAGCTTGCTCGTCCCTTGGCTCACGAGCTGTGGGAATCTCCAAAGGACTTTCAGCAATGAGATGACATGATCAGAATTGCCCTGGAAAGGACTATACAGTCCTTTTTTGTATGGAGATCTGAGTTTCAGTGGGGAAGAGTGGGTGCCGGGACCTACTGGGAGGCCAGTCTTTGCTCTTTTGAGACGTTTGATTCCTGAAGCCAGAAATGTAATGGTGGAAAAACAAACCCAGTCTCTATTCAGAGGTAGAACCAGTGGGATGTGAGACTGAATTAGCTGTGGGAAAGAGAGGTCAGAGTTCAAGGTCAGGATTGCAGTGGTATGTTAGAAGAAGTGGCCGAGATCCTGTGAAAGGACAGGGACTTCCGAGGTCTCCGAAAGGGAGTGGGGATTCCAGGGCAGCTGCTGGAGTTAGATGCTGGAGCTGAGGAGGGCACTCATGCTTACTCCAGGGTGAGTCACCTACTTACAGGCTGGAGTGCCTGGGCAGAGACCTGAAGGGAGAGAGAGAGGACCAGTGTCCAGTCTTTGTCAGAGATGGGCATGAAAATGATTCTGCAAAAGAGAAGATGGGGTGACCATTGAAGCAGGATTAAAACTCAGGGCTGTGGTGTTAGGACGGTGGGGAGGAGGGGCTTGGACAACAGGAGCCGTTCCCATGGCCTGTGGTGGGGGAGCTTTACTGTGGTCAGACACAGTAAAGGCAGTGGAGATGGGAATGATCTGGGTGACAGCTCTTTGGTCTGTTACGGAGGACAGCTCAGCTAAACCAGCATAGTGTTCACCAGAATTCTGTCTTCCCATGCATTGACTCCCAGGAATGTCCACAGAAAAAGGTGGAACCCTGCCCTCACTCTTTAGAAAGAGATCAAGTTGAGATTGTGTCTTCTCATGCACTCAACACCTAGGCCTCCCTGAGTGGTTTCACTGGACCCTTTCTCTCTGTGTGTCTTTAGCTATCAACACAGAAGGAAGCAGCCAGCAAGCCAGGCCATTTTCTCGGGGATCAGCCCTTTGTGTGTAACTGAAGAAGTGACCCGTCCAGCTATTGCCTCCTTCCTTTGTTTGCTCAGCTATGACATTTGTTTCTTTCCATAAAAGGATTTTTTAATTACTATTTTTTCTTTTTTTTTCAATTATGTGCTTGTAATATCTATTCATCCCATCAGGAGAGATCAGCTGGATAAAACTCTAGGCATATAAGCATTTGCCGGCATTTGAGAGATTTTGTTAAGCTGGAATACTGCATTAGAGACTCAGCTCCATTTTCAAGTATTTTGTTGAGAAGGCCTCTGGGTGATCGTAGGAAAGGGTATTTGGAGGGGTTGTGTCCATGGATATTAACTAGATTACAGAATTTTATAGATTAAGATGGATGCCAAATAGCAACAGGACAAGCAGTTTGGGGTTCACCTGTCTGTAGGGTGGGTAGGAATATGACGAGTGGGTTTCCACTCTGGTGTCGGTGGAGGAATAGAGCAGAGTTTCTTCCACTCTTTCTGCTATCAGAACATTTATTTTCGGTTTTGTTCAGCAAGAATTTTGTCTGCATTAGTAATTGCTCCATATTTCATATCCCTGGAGAGGTACCATAAATTAACAAGTGGCTGTGTCTACAAAGATGGTCCTGAACATGAGCTTTATTTAGTGCTTTGGGGTGATGTGTAGATATGGGTGTTAGGATAATTTGGAACCCGTGTGTGTGTGTGTGTGTGTGTGTGTGTGTGTGTGTGTGTGTGTACACATGGTGGGGGCAAGGTGAGACAGGGCTTTGCTATGTAGCCCAGGCTGGCTTTAAACGTGTGGTCCTCCCACCTCAGCCTGTCTAGGGCTGAAGTTCCAGGTGTAGGCTACTTACTGTACTCAGCAAGAATCTGGAATCTTAACTCCCTGCTTCTCAGACCCCCGTTACCAGGAAAGGGAACTTGGGTTTGTGACTGTCTCAGCCGTGTCTGCTGATAGCCTGGTCTCCGTGGTTTGGGTGGAAAGCCTGTGCACCCAAGGCTTCCTGTCCCCGCAGTTTCTCCCTTGGCCTGGCTTCCATGTTCAGGCATAACCAGAACCCTTTGCATGTGTCTTCTCCGGACTCTGATATGCTATTGCTGTGCTCTCCCATGTGGCTGGTGCTGCTTTATGAATCTGATATCCTTTTGCTTCTGTCCTGTTTCTTGGGGCTGACAAAGTCCTATGCCATGATAAAATATACCCCCAGATTTCAGAGGTTCAACACAGAGCAGGCTGCTTCCCTCTTGCTGTCCACATGCATTGTGAGTCAATGGTGGCAGCTTCTCTACACAGATGTAAAGAGTCTTATGGCTGGAGCTTGAGGTAGAATCCTTCAGGAGCCCCGGGAAAGAGCAACCAGAGGGTCACACTTGGGCTCTTCAGTTCTACAGTGGGTTGCTCATTGGCAGGGGCAAGCCACGTGACCTTGTAAGGGTTGGTACAGTAGGGAAGGGTTGGATGGTTGGATGGAGTGTCTGAGGAGCCCGCTCTCCCCCGTGCTGCTTCTGTACAGTTGTTTCCGTTATTTTTGACAACTGTGTTCTTAGCGTAGCTGCCTGGTTGTTGCTTTTCCATAATGGAAACTGTCTCAAACACAATATAAACTACACATAATCATCTCTGTCTTGTTAAAGCGCTTATTTTTATTTCTTATTTTTTCCTCTTAGAGTTGAAGGGTTGATCAGTGTTTCCCTTTTGAATTCAATGCTAGCAAAACAATTATTTTTTCTTCACAGCATATCAGGGAGAAAGAAGAAACCCCTGTTCCATCTGTAACAGGGCGTACAAACAGAGTAGCTCTGGGAAGAGACCACTGGTTCTGCTGATTCCCACTATCTTAGGTTTTAAAGATATTTATTTATTCTTCTTTTTATGTGTGTGAGTGTTTTGCCTGCATGCATGTATGTGCATGTCATGTATGCCTGGTGCCTATGACAGATGAAAGCTTTGGACCTCCTGGAGCTGCAGTTACCGATGATTACAAGGAGCTTGATGTGGGTGCCTAGTCTTCTGCAAGATCAGCAAGTGCTCGTAACCCCTGAGCCATCTCCCCAGCCCTCCTATTTTACTAAGGCATCTTTTAAACACGTGATTTGTATTTTGTTTGCCTTACCAGGATTGGACCCAACAGCTGTGCTCATGCTAGGCCTTGGTGTCCCATCCCCACCCTGAGGCACATCCTTGATGGCTGCTCAGCTGTTTGTCACTTGGCAGGTTGATTCCTCCCAAGGCTAGGCTTCAAGTTCTGTAAGGAGAGAAAAACCCTCTTACCCCCCAGGACCTTGTTCTTGTTTGTGCTTAGACGAAGGAGCCCGCTTATGTACATGGTGGAGAAGAGGACAGTGGGTGAAGCGGGCGGAGCTCCTTGTAGATCCTCCAGGAAGTGTCATCCGGCAGCTGGAGTGCACCTGCTCTGGGCCCTGGCACAGGACAAGCAGAAGTCAGTCGAGTCTTTCTTCCTGCAGGGGTAACTACAGAGACTCTGCAACCCGGTGCCCTTAACTGAAAAAGGCTCCAGTCTGTTGGAACCTTCACTTTGTGGTCGGGCTGAGGTTTTAAAAATTTGTTTATGTCCCCTATCCCTCTTATATCAGTCATGTGTGCTCCTTTTAGAAAAACTGCAAATGAAGTCACACCCGAGCTGCCCGGCCAGAAGCAAGCTCTGTTAATAATTTGTTGTATTTCTTTCGTGTGTGTGTGTGAATTTTTTGCCATTTGATGGAAATAGTTTTTAGATCCTGTTTTTAATTAATATATTGTGACACAACTTGATTAAAAACTGGATGAAAGACTTGAACAGTCATTTCTGCAAACTGTGTACGAACTGACAGTGAGCATGTGACAGAGTGCCCACATGACTCCCAGCGAGGGAAATGGAAATGGACTCGTCCAGACGAAGCACTTCACACCCGTTGGGATGACTATTTGGAAAGAAACCAAACCAGAGCAAAGCAAAATCAGGAAGCAGCAGCAGCAAAGTCAGAAATTAAGACCCTACTCTCCCAAGATTAGCAAATGTTGAGGAGCCTGTGTAGAAGTAAGAGCTCTTATGCTTTGGTGGGGAGGAATGTAAACATGGCATGACTGCTGTGTAAAACAGTGTGTGGATTCTCAAAGACTTAAGTGTAGACATACTATGTGGTCCAGCGGTCATATTTTGGGGTTTGTACCTAAAAGAACTGAAAGCAGAGCCCTGCATGGATACGTGTATCACCACATCCATGGGGATATTCACAGGACCCACAAGGTTAAGCATCTCAAGTATCCACAGCAGATGGGAGAAGAGATAACTCATAGAACCATGTGGTAGAGTGCTATTCAGCTTTGAAAAGGAAAGGCATTCTGACATGCATAACAACCTGAATGAGCCTCGAAAAGTGTGGCATCCGTGAACTAAGGCATCATGAAAGGATAAGTGAGATTCTATATTATATTCTGTTTATACAAGGTACCGGGATTGCCGATTTGTAGAAACAAAATAGAATGGTGATGCTGGCGCTGGAAGAAATGAGTGTTCTAACAGGTAGTTTTAATTCAGGAAGATGATGAATGTCCTGGGGATGGGTGCTGGTGTTTGCAGAACGATATAAGGGCATGCTTGAACATGCTACTCTGGATTAATAAGGAACGTGCTGTGGCCACCTTCCTCATTGCTAGCCAGTCTTTAAAAACATGGGTGCACTATTCTGTTACACAAAATCCTTTACCTTTCTATTCACTACTGGAAATGGGCAGACTTTAATTTTTCACTTTGGAGAAACACTGTGTTGCACAGACTTCTATATTGAGTGCTTCAGGAGAGATTCCTTGGCTACACATCGTGGGTGGTTTTACGTCTCTTGATCTTTATCATCACAATACTTTCAGATTATTGAATTTCATCCCAACCAAACACTTTCTCAGCAGAAGTGTATGGGAATGTTCACTTCACCTTAACATCCATTGCCATCATGATAGGTAAATTACCAAATCAAGCCAAGCATTAGCATGTCACCATTTCAATTTGTATCATCAACATCCCCATCATCATTATTGGACACATTTGTGTTGGAACCTAGGGCTTTGAGCATTCTGAGCATGCTCTTAGCCAGGAGCTAACACCCACTGGTAATGGCAAACATTTCCTCATTTTCATTAATAACACCTGAAATACAGCAAGAGCTTTCTCTGTGTTAACTGAGGTTTTTGAAAGTCTGCTAGATACTAGATTCTACTTTAGATACACAGACCATACAGCTAAACAAAATTGATGCACATTCTACTTCCTGGTTAGACTCATTGTCTAGGGGAAGAGTCAATTAAAGGGCATATAAAAAATATCAGATGAGAATTGAGCCTGCCATGGAGACAAACAGTGCTACCTAACCTAAGCCAGCATGTAGGACACAGAGGTTTCTGTGAGGACACAATCTGTAAGCCAAGGCTTACTGTATGGAGGCATCCTACAGGTATCCTCTGGGTGGTAAAAATGCGCACAGGGTACACGGATGGTTCCTAGGAACTAAAGGGACTTGGATGTTGACCACCTGTATTTCTTTCTTTATAATTTGGTTGTCCATTACATTTCACTATCTTAAGAATTTTTTTAGATTTATCTATTTTACATATATGAGTGTATTTTCTGCATGGATATGTACACACCATGTGTATGCAGTGTCCTCAGAGACCAGAAGTGCACACCGCATTCCCTGGAGCTGGAATTATAGACGGTTGTGAACCATCATGTTGGTGCTGGGAACTGTTCCAGGTCCTTGGCAAGAATAACAAGTGCTCTTAACCATTGAGCCATCCCTCCAGTACCACTTTCTAAAACTTATTTACCTTATATTATTATTATTATCTTTCCTATTAGTGTATTCATTGTAGTCTTTTGGACAGAGTTCTATCCTGGCTAGCTTTGAACTCACTATGTAGCCAAAGGATGACCTTGAACTTCAAATCCTTCTGCCTCCACCTCCGGAGTGCCGAGATTATGGACATATATCACCACACCTAGTTTATAGAGTACTGTGGATTGAACCCAGGACTTCATGCATAGTAGGCAAATACTCTTCAAACTTAACCACATAACCACATCATAAATACTCCTTCTAGCATACTTTTTATGCAGTACATTATTAACTTTTATTGTTAATGTATGTTGTAAGAATTTACCCTTTTCTGGTTAATTTACTCTTTATCCCCTGAGCTTTCCCAGAGCCTAGCACCCCACAAACAACTCTCATGTCTGGGTGTACTTTAGCATTGTAGTAGACAGGAAGTGCCTTCTGTCTGAACGGTGGCAGAGGAGAAGAAAGTGGCCCACTGGCTTCCTCGCCTCCTGCAAGTGCAGTTTAGCATGTAGACTAGAGCTGGTCTCAAGGGCAGGCCATGCCTGTACCAGCCATCCCTCCTCTTCCTCTTGTCTTCCTGCCAGGGCTCGTGTGCTGAAGATCTGAAGTCCCATAGCCACAAAGGGAGTTTCCCTCCACTTCCCAAGGTCATCAGACTCCTGTCTGTGCATAGTAGCTGTGTGTCCGAGGAAACAGGTGCCCTTTGGGTTCCTAAGTGCAACAGCAGACGGAGCCGTTGTTGACCTCCATCCTCAGACTGGCTGCTACTGTTCCTCCTCAACTGCTTGGTTAGAGAGGCTCCTCATTTTCTTTCCTGCACAGAGACACACTCAGACTCATGGAAAGTATCAAGAGAGAGTAGGCACAGAGGCCACAAGGGGACCTGGTGGTGTCTGAGAGAAAGGAACAGAAACTGCAAGCTGTCCCCTGTGACCAAACAGCTTGTCATCTTCTCTGTCCTTAACAGTAAAGATCTTCTTCCACCTTACCAGATTTCACTAAGGTAGCCCTTGTTTGCTGTGAACTGGACATTTCAGCCTGTTAGGCTGATCTGGTCTTTCCCGTGTATCTCAGCGTTGTTTTTTTTTAGTATGTATCAGGGAAATCGGCGCTGGCTTTTGATTTTATTAGAAGAGGTTGATTGCAGCATGTTAGCCTAGATAGTTAATCCTTTTGTGCCTTTCAGGATGACAGCATCTTCTTTAATTTCCTCCAGGTCGTGTGTGTGTGTGTGTGTGTGTGTGTGTGTGTGTGTGTGTGTGTGTGCCACAATGGCATATGTGTGGAGATCAGAGGACAACTAGAAAGAGTTAGTTCTCTCCTTCTACTGTGTGACTCTAGGAATTGAACTCGGATCATCAGGCTTGGTGGTGAGAACCTTTACCCACTGAACCATCTCACTGGCCCCTCCTAAGGCATCTTGAAGATTCTCTTGGCTACATTTTTCAACCCAGCCTCATATTCCCACTTGATTTTTCCTCTCTTCTGGGAGTGTGTGGGTTTGATGTGATTCCTGAGGCTGCCATGTCCTGTTGCAATCACCGGAAAACATTGGTTTTCTTTGGTCACTGATCAAGCTTCTCATTGCCTGGCTCTGGAAGGAAGAATTCAGTCCAGTTTTCAGAATTGTCTGTTTTTGCCTTCCTGTGCAGAAAGCCCACCCTGGCAGGGAACCCCACTCTGAATGTTAGCCTAAGCACCTAATGTTGCTTCCCGAAATGGTGATTGTCAAGTGGAATTGATGAGGGAGGCTGGCACTGAGTGTGTGCAAGGGCTGGATATCTCCATTGTCTTAGTCCTTCTGACTTCTAGGACTATTTTCCTTATGCAGCTGTCCAATAACATTAGAGTGGACATAACATTTCCCCTCACTAGTTTTAAACACAGAGGTTTTCTGGGCTGTTGCTCAAAGTTGTTTTATAGATCAAAGAAAAACATCGTGGAGGGGAGGGTAGTGTTCCCTAGCCTACACTAGTCTTTAAGTCTTCAATTCCCCATGTAGCCAGGGTGACCTTGAACTTCTGATCTTCCTGCCCCCATCTCCCTGCCTCCCCTGCACCCCCAGTTCTGGGATTACAGCTGTGTGCCACCACATACAATTTTTATGCAGTGCTAGGCACTGAACTTAGGATGTTGTGTATGACAGCCAAGCATGCTACTGTGGAAGCTACCTCTCCAGCCTTGCAGACTAGACTTTAAAACTACATGAATCAAGATTCTATGCTTTCCTATGTGCTGTGACAGATGTGGCTCAATGAGGCTATGGTGGGAAGAGGGAGAAAAGGTTACATTTGTGGCAAAGGATTGTAACCAACAAACAAGACACTTTTGTCATTTTAATTGGCTCTTTCTGGCAGAAGTTTCACACAGCTGTTTCTCTGGGACACTGACAACTATTTATGGTAAGTAATTTTCGTGGATTGTAACAAGCTTCAACAGAAAGTTGGATCGTCCCTCTTGGAAGTATATTTCCTGAGCTCAAGGCAGATGTACTCACAGTCGCCGCTTGTGTCTCCAATTTTCTGTTCTGTTTTTTCTTTATAAAATGTTCACTGAAAAAATAAAATAAACGCTTGCTGTCGAAGCCCTAACTCAGGTTCTAGCTTCTCCTGCCCACTCCTTAGACATTTACTGAAGTGTGGGTCGGGGTGTGTTGGGGAAGGAGACGGGCTGCAGAGTGGATGGCCATTTGGATGCTGGCAGCCCTCAGAGCATCCTGTGGCAGGCAGGGCTACATGCTGCGAGCAGCACTGCCATGGCTGAGGCGTTTCCCTTGCAGCGCTCTGCACTTTCCTGTGTCTCCTCCTCAGTACTCTGCAGCTGCTTTTTCTTTGACCTGGAACCTAATGCACCTTCCCTTTAAGACGAGGCCTTCCGGAAACAGCAGCTTGGGGCAGGTGAATTTTTCTGTACCATCCCAAATGTCTTCAGCCTCCTCAGGAGGAGAAAACCCTCATCCACCACAAGGATAATTATTTACCTTTTCACGTGAACCACGTTGAAGTTAACGAGTTTAGCTTTAGCGTGTGCTACAGTTTTCCTAATGACTCTTGCTGTTTTCTGGAAAACCATAAAGGGGGCCAAGCTTCTAGGCTGTGGTTCACCTTCAGTCCTTCATGTTGTTTTGTCGTCACTACTTGAAGGGAACTTACAGAGAAGCAGAACAGCTCTTCTGGAGTACATTTAGAGACTCGAGATTCCAGAATCTGTTTTTTTTTTTTTTTTTTTTGGTCTCCCTCCCCCCCAAAGATCTTTAAATAGAAGCTGCTTCCTTTAGCCACACTGACCCCAAACTCTAACTGATGTTTCATATTGTGGAGCAGAGTGGCAGCTTGCTTCTGAAGGCCACCAGTAAGGACTTGAATGGTTTATGGAAAAGGCAGTGAAACAACCTGGTATTAAGAGCCCACCTTGAAGCCTGCCAGTTGTGTGGTTGTGAGCTTAATCAGATTTTGCAATGCTTTCTCCATAATTACACAGCCAAGGTGGACAGGAAAGGTCTAATTGCACTGTCCCATTGCATGGGCTACAAAGTGTAAGCCCCACCATCTGACATGCACTTTGAGTAAAAACTGGATGTGGATTAGTTTTGTGATAAACTGCTTCATCTCATTTATGTATTGCATTAGGCCCTTGGGAGAACAGATAAAAAAGACAGTTAAACCTTATAAACAAGCTATGTCTTTATAAAATGTTCATTATCAAAGCCTTAACTCAAGTTTAGCTTCTCTTGAGCCACTCCTAAGACATTTATTGAAATATGGGTCTATATCTCCTGGGGAAGGAGACCGGTTGCAGAGTGGCTGGGCATTTGGACACTGGAAGCCCCGGGTGGTTTTGGAAGGAATGGTGGCCAGTACTGTGTCTCATGGCAGGCAGCGTTTTGTACTTAGTTTTAGACATTGCTTAACCAAGTCCAGGGAGCTTTTGCTGGGTTATAATCTCAATAATAGAAAAACATTTTTGAAGGTCTTGGAAGACTGGGTTTAGGGTAGGTGGGTCATCTTGGAAATGGTGGTATCTGAATGGTCAGCTTGCTTTTAGAACATGGCCCCAGTTTGGCTTAGTTTTTGAATGTTCAGGAAGACCTCATAGTAGATAGGGTCAATAAGAACTTAGTGATTCTGCTATATGGATGGGGGAGTTCTTTCAAAATAATAATTT